>CAUJNA010003717.1:197500-207500 GCA_963377175.1 Effrenium voratum | reverse complement strand
TTGAGGGCAGTGCAAAGCGTTGAGGAATTGTTGAGCAGCCACTTAGTCAAGCAGTCTGCTGAACATTTGTCTTCGCACAAGCCAAAATCCTCGTCATGTCCGCCTTCAACAAGCAGCCGCGTGCTTGACGCTCTCAGCTCTCTGCCGGAAGCAGTCCGGGCAAACGTCATGCGGGATGCGAACGAGCGGCATGCTGGCATGCTGGGGCCGGAGGAGGAGATTGAGGAGTGCTTGCTTCAATCGGCTTCCTTTCCAAACATGCTGCAGCAGGCAGCTGACCCAGCTGAAGCAGCAGCAGGTCCGGATGGTTGTGCGGCAACTACGGCAGCGGCTGAACGCAAGCTGCAAGCGTGGGCGGTTGCTCTTGCTAAAACGGCCAAGGCGTTCTTGTCGAACACGCCTGGCCTCTTCCCTGACTGGCGCGACTTTGACAATTCCCTCCACAGATGCATAAGTCTGGTGCAATTTGTTCATGACGCCTCAGGCCCAATTGCAGAGCCTGCGGATGGCAATGTTTCTTTGCGACAGCAGTCATTTGTTCAGTTTGTCCATTGGGATGACCCTGCAAGAATGGTTGGGCGCCGCCTGCGAACAGAAATGCAACGATTTGTTTGGAAGCCTCCCTCTAGGGGAGACGATGACAAACTTGTCCGTTTCTTTGAGTCAGGTGAGGCGCGTGTTGTTGTGCCAGACGTCAAGGCCCAACTTGTCAAAGCCAGGGGGCAATTCCGAACAGATGTCCCACTTGATGTGCGAACAATTGTGCACAGCCTCTCTGCCGCAGCAGAGCCGCAGCCCTTGCCTGAGGCAGAGGACTGCTTTTTCTGCCAGGAGGCGACGCATTACAATTGTCCTTTGTGTGGATTTTGGTACCATGGCGATTGTTGCGAGAAGCTTGTGCAAATGGCGTTGACACCAGGCTCGGCCGAATTATCTGGCAGAATTTCAGACGAGCGTGTCAGTGATGTGGCCAGGCTGTACAGGCGCTTTGGTCCCGATAAAGACGGCAGCCATATTTCTTCACTTGTTGAATTTGATGCCTTGGACCGCGTTCACGCATTCCCGGCGAGATTCGAGCTTGGGCAGGGGTGCTGCCCGCTTTGCTTCTGTGTGATGCAAGCTCGGGCAAGCAATTCCGAGTTTGTTTTTGCTGAGTGAGTGCTGAGCACTCTCAGTGGGAAATGCCGTTGGGGCTCGCTCGTTTGCTGGCTGCCTTTTTCGTTCGTAACAAACGGATAAACCAGACCTTGGAATTCTCAAGGATGCGGTTTGCTTGTCGAGGAGCGCGCTTGAGCCAGCAGACAGCCGATTGTTTTTGCATGATTTGGCCGCGGGCCCCGCTGATAGACTGATGTCTTGACGTGATTAATTCAATTTGCAGATCATGGATTTCGGGAAGTCCCGCTGCTGCACTTGCGGAAACCGCAGCGCAGCGCTTGGTGCAAGAGCAAGACCAAACGGCTCACAGCAACAAAGACCATGCTTGGCAGTTCCAGCCATTGTTGAGCACAACTAGGCCGTTGTGTTGAAACTACGGCTTTCAGTCTTTTGGTGCTGTTTTTGGCAGGCAGGCAGGCAGGCAGGAGGCAGGCAGGCAGGCGTAGCGGAAAGGCAGCAGTGCAGGGTTGAGATTCGCAGGTCTTCGTTTTTGTTTTTAAGACTGCCAAGGGCCAGCGCTGGTTTTGGGGTTTTGCTACCTTGTTGCAGCCGCTTCCGAATCCACGCGGTGTTTCTCTTGTAAGTTACTCAGCCTGCAGTTCTTGGCTAGTGCGGAGTTGAACTGGTCTGTAGCTGTTTCTCGTTGGCTGACACTGCAAGGCAAGGCCAACGATGCTTTGTCCAGCGTGCGTTTCTGCAGCGCGCCAGCTCAACCAGTGCCAAGCTAGCAGCTGGGAGGCAAAGGCTTCTGTTTGGTAGAAATGCCGCCGGCCAAGTGGGAGAAGGGAGAGAGGGATGCTGCGTTGAAGGCCGGCCCTCCTCGCCTTGTTGACGAAAGAAGCGGGTGGGCGATTTCAATTTTAGGTGTGTTTGCGACACGAAAAGTGTTTGTTAAGTCTGGGCCGCCGCCAGTTCCCCAAGCAGGTGGCGGCGGACGTCAGCGTGTCGGTCGCCGTTTCGACATCCGGGGGCCGGAAACGTTCCTCCGTCAGCCAGATGTTTGGCAAGCGCAACGTGCGCGCTGGCACTTGCGCGCCACCGCCAAGCGCATCTGCGGGCTCAGTGAGGTACTTTGAGGAGGGAAATTTGAAGTTTGAGCAAACGAGTGCTTCTTGCGCAGTTTTTCACGGTTTTCTATCGCACGCGTCTGATGTGAAACGGGTTTTCCTCCCGATGCCTGGATTTTCTTCGACCGGCGTGTTCTGCGCAGGATCCACAAGATGGGAAAGATGAGTCTCCGCCGCTGTCCGCGGCTGACTCTGCAGACTCTGCTGAGACGCTTGCGCTTCCGGGCGTGTCGCCTGCCCCAGCAAGCCCTGGCAGTCCGACCGCTGAAGGTGCGCCGCCTGGCTCTGCCTCAGCATCTTCCAGCAGGCCTGCGAAAACAAGGACAGTGGCTTTAGATTTTAGACAGCCTTTTTTGACAGGGAAACGAGGTAACTGCTGGCCGCGAAACGGTAAAACCTGTCTGTGCACCGGACCGCTGGAGGACGGCGCCAACAAGCTTGGGCGACTTGGGCGATTACTTCAAGGTGCAGCAGGGCAAGGCCAGCAAGCTGCGATTCTGCTGCGCGCACTCGTGCTCTCACAAGGCCTACAACCCCGCTATGGGCGGTGCGGCGGCATCGGTGGAGAACTTGAGTGACATGATGAATTGGCCGCGCCACTTCAGCAACCGCATTGCTGAAAGCCTGCCTTCTGGCGCTTTGGAGTTTCTGCGCGATCGTCTGGCTTCGGGGTCCTACTCAACCGCCTTTAGCGGCGTAGACGCGCCGGGGGTGGCCGCTCGTTTGCATTCCAACAGTCAAAGGTATTTTTGCTTTGTTCGTTTGGCATGGCGGCGTTGCGCGACCTTGCTTTCCAGACCCAAAACCGAAAGCGAAGCAGCTTCAACGAAGATGTTTGTCATTTTTTGTTTCGCTGATGGGCTGATGGTCGTTGCCAGTCACAGGCTTTGCTGAGCATCTGCGCGGACTTGGCAGACCGCCTCAACACCCCCTCGGAGCAGCATCCGGCTCACTTGCACGCAGTGGAAAGCTGCTTGGAAACGAGGTTGGCGCCCGTTTCAACCCAACCCTCCGCAAATCCCTATGTGCCCCTCTTAATTTTTGCCTCTTGCTCTTTTTCCATTGTTCGATTTCAGGATTCCGCTTTGTGCGAGTGCCGTGTGGGTTGCTGCTAGGGGTGTTGGCCGCTGTGGGGGGTGTTTGGCCGCTGTGGGGGTTTTCGTCTTGGCTTGATTTTTGTAGGCGGCGGTGATCGTGGGGAGGTCCACCAATCAAGTTATGAGTTCTGCTACAAAAAGCCCAAGCCTGCAAGCGAGACGCCAAACACGCGGTTTCCGAAAACCACAAGTCACTTTTTCAAACAAGCAGGGGGGCGGGGTTGAGTGGCGCAGAGAAGAACACAACCATTTGATCTTGACACTGTATTGCAAGCAATGCCTTCTTTTCACTTTTAAGTCAAACTTTTATTGAACCCATTGGCCCCAACAATTCCTTTCGCGCAACAAGCCATGAGTCTTTTAGAGGCCGGGTCAGAAACATGATATTTTTATATATACTGCCAGCAAATGGCTCTACACACCCTGCCCATCCCCAGCAGCCTTCAAAGGTGGCAGCCCAAAGAGTCAGGCTCTAGGTCCTCTTCACAATGCGGTTTCCTAAATTCGTTGTTGAGCATGACTGTCAAGGGATACGTCCGCACCGAACACTTTTGGGGACGCATACGTTTTGTGGCTCAAGGGAAGATTCGTTGTTGAGCATGCCTGTCAAGAAATACGACCCCACTGAACACTTTTGGGGACGCACACGTTTTGTGGCTCAAGGGAAAATTCGTTGTTGAGCATGCCTGTCAAGAAATACGTCCCCACCGAACACTTTTGGGGACGCATACGTTTTGTGGCTCGAGGGAAAATTCGTTGTTGAGCATGCCTGTCAAGAAATACGTCCCCACCGAACACTCTTGTGGACGCATACGTTTTGTGGCTCAAGGGAAAATTCGTTGTTGAGCACGCCTGTCAAGAAATACGTCCCCACCGAACACTTTTGGGGACGCATACGTTTTGGCTCGGGAAAAGAGCGTGCGCTAGCCTTGCATCCTGCGTCGCGTGCCTGCGCTGGATGTTTTAGTGATTTCACAGCGTTGTTTGGCTCAAGGCTGCCTGCTGGCCTTCCGGCAAATTTGGATGGAGAACTCGGCGGGGTGCCGGCAGGCGTGGCCTTCCGGCAGGCTGCTGGAGAGGGAGGTCTTCCGGCGGGGTGCTGGAGGCTTCTCCGGCGGGGTGCCGGCAGGCTGCCGGACAGGTGCGTGGCCTTCCGGCAGGCTGCTGGAGAGGGACAGGTCTTCCGGCGGGTTGCTGGAGGCTTCTCCGGCAGGGTGCCGGCAGGCTGCCGGAGAGGCGCATGGCCTTCCGGCAGGCTGCTGGAGAGGGGTGGGGTGCTGAAGGCGTCTCCGGCGGGGTGCCGGCAGGCTGCCGGAGAGGCGCGTGGCCTTCCGGCAGGCTGCTGGAGAGGGGCGGGGCGCCGGCGGTGGCAGGAGAGGGGAATTGCGGCAGGCTGCGCGCTTTGAGGGGTGCGGTGCAGACTTTCCAAGCAGGGTGTCGGGCCAACTCCTGCCAAGCTGCCGGCGGTTTGGGTGCTGATGAATTTTCAAATCCTCATAGTTTCTATCCAAGGCTGGAGTTGCCTTTGTTTCGTAAATGATTGAGTTTTCTTTAGGAATCTAGACCCATTTTGCGTTTGCCATGCTTGTTTCGCGTTGAGTGAATTTGCAAGCGAGTTGCTATCGAATCACTAAGTTTACGGACCTAGTCAGCGAGAGCTTGCGCTGCACCCGGCTCGGCCTCGACACTTGTATCGCAGCGTGACCGACTTCATGGTGGATGGCCCACCGCCTGCGTCGAGCAGTGTGAAGTACCTTAACCAACTTGCGATGAAGAAAGACGCGGCGCGGCCGGAGGCCTGGTGCATGTGGCACCGTCAGCATTGCCGAGCGCTACGCTCGGAGCTGCATGTGGCAGGAGTGATCTGCATTTCTTGGTCCCCCTTCGGACGATGCCAAGGGACCGACGGAGCGGACTACAGCCTCTTCGTCTCGTGGGTAGCGATGAGGAGACAGTTGCAGGCGTGGAAGGGCTGGAGAGGTTTGGGCAAATCATCCGCCCCCAAAGCAAGCGCACTCAAACCATGCCCTTCTCTGTCATCAACCCCTGAAAGAAGTGAAGGGCGCTTGAAATTGAGGGCCTCCAAGGGCTTTAAGCTTTGCATCCGAGCGTGTCCAGTTTAAGCCGGAGCTTAGAAAAGAGAGTTGAGGGCCTTCGTGAGCAACGCTTTGCCGCGTGGCGATGTGTTGCCCCTGTGCCTGGTCACATCTGTCTGCTCGAGCTATTTGTCAGCCTGTCATCTAGCGAAACGGGTCGTCAAGTTACCGACTTGTTTTCGGAGCCTTCCTGCGTGTTGCGCAGCCCTGCTGAGGAGCCAACCATCTTGTGGGAATGCTCCAGCAACTACGATGAGACGGTGATCGAGGCCCACTTGAAGGATTTGTACGTGATGTTCAGCATCACGCTGGACCCCACGCAGTACGGCTTTTGCGGGCTGAGAAAGCGGAAGTTCGGAGTTTGCCTTCTCAGAGAGTTGGTGACCGCCAAGTTCGGGAATCTGGGAAGGGCGCTGAGCCTCTTCCGACGCGAGCGTCGTGGCTTGAGTTGCTCAGCTTAATTTCGTGATCTCACGTGACTTGCTATGTGTCTCGAAACAATTTCACTTTTCACAATTCCACCCCTTGCGACCAGGCTGGGAGGAGATCATGGTTGGGACGGAGGAGGAGCTTCACGCGGACTTGAAGTGGGCGATGAGCCGGCCCAAGAGCTGCGAGCCTTCGCTACGTTGCGGCAACTTTTCAATCCCACTCCCGTTGTAACGCGTTGTAGCGTTTGTGCATTGTGCGAGGGCCCATTAGCAGCCAGCAAGAAGCAAAAAATGCTGCAAAGCTTCAAAGCAATGCTTTGTCCACAGCACAGTAGCAAACAGCAAGCTCAAAAACGTAAGAGGTTGAGTTGACTATAGAGTAAGAAACCCAGTCCCAACAGCATGTCCCCAAACTCCATCTTCGGCCCCAGCAAAAGCACAACTTGTGCTTTTTGGGGACCAGTTTGTCAGAACTGTCCTCTTCGGGGCAATTGCGCAAACGTCGCACCTGGTTGCCGCAAGGCGATTTCTTTTGCTAAGTCCGTCTCCCCTTCTCGGGCTCAAACAACCCTTCCGAGTTTCGGGGGTTCAGCAGAAATCAGCAGCATGTTTTTGGACTTTTGTGTAGGAAAGGAAACGCACTGGTGTTGAGATGATTCTGGTAGGGGCAAACCCCAGTCTAGTTTCGGTTGGCTCTGGGTGGTGTTCGTGTTTTGGGAATTGTTGTTCAAAAGAGGTCGGATCGCGTTCTTTCTTGAATTTACGGTCATTTGGTCTGTTTTGGCCTGTTGACCGTAAATCGTGCGAAGGCTTCAAGTCATGTTTCAGGCCTCCGGCCCAGAAAGCAGTGTCTTCTTGCGTCGTGAAACGTTTAGGCCTCAAGCCTTTACGGGGAGCTTTCCTATTGTAGGAAGAATTGAGCACGGGGTATCCGTCCTCAGGCTACCGGCCAGACAAACTGAAGATGCTTCGCGCTAAAAGAAAGACCAAAGAAGGGTCAAACCACAGTGTTGTGCAAAGCAAGCTTTCCACGTGGGCGATTCACCCTGTGGCATCCAAACGAATTCTGTTGCGACGCGGTGCTTGCAACCTAAGGCACGGGGAAAGACGCTTGAGCAGGTTCTCGGCGCGGCAAACCCGTGGTGGGAGGTGCTGACCGCGAAAGAGAGGGAGAACCTGGGCAGATACACGAAGCAGTTCGGCGACAGCCGCGGGACGGGCTTCAACCTGACGCAGAACCCGGAGAAGCGGGCGATTGTCACGAAGGTGGACAAGGGGCCGGCGGGTGAGACCAACAAGGTCTTGTTCACTTTGCTCCACAACGCGGGGGTTGTCTGGTGGTGCGGTGGTCCCTGCGAGCGTGGTCGCTTTCTGTGTCCGGTTGAGCTGGCCCTTTACCAGGGGATCCCGCCGCGCGCCAGCTTTTCCAAGGGAGTTCCCGCTTCGTCGTTCGCCATGCACCCGAACGCCACTCGTGGCCGCACGGCCTTTGCAGGGCAAGTCGGCAACTCGATGAACACCGCAGTGGTCGGTGCCTTCGTGCGCTTTGGTTGCATGATCTGCGTGGTTGTTGCGTGGTGTGGCTGCGATTGCTTGCCTGGCAGCTGGCTGTTTGGCTGGCCCGTTTGGCTGCCTTGGCCGCCTTGGCTGTTTGTTTGGTTTAGCTTTAGCAACAGCGTTGCGGCGTCCGCAACTTCACTGTCCATCAATGCCCGCCTCCGGTTTTCCCTGAGTTTTCCCTTACTGTTGTTTTGAGATTTTGCCCCAAATCGCAATCGAAAAAACAGGCTGTTGCGTTTTGTTTGAGCTAACCCACTCCATCTTGAACTACCGTAAATGATAAAGCTGGTTGAAACCAAGTTGAAACCGAATTGAAACTGAAACCCATTGAAGCTCTGGCCTCCTTCCCATTCATAGACCTCCACAGCCCCAGCTTGCCGCACCTTCTCCGCAGGTACACGGTCAACTTGTTCGTGGCGTTCTGCGAGAACATGGAGAAGGAGATCCAGGCTGCCGTGCGCGCTGAGGCTGAGGCCTTGCCGGACCCGTGCGGGCTGCGTGCTATTTGCTCCCAAGTCTTGGACGACTTGGACGGGGATTTTGGGGAGAAGAAGGGCAGCAAGGCCAGCAAGGGCAAGAAGGAAATCAAGAAGCCTAAGGACAAGGCGCCGAAAGGAAAAGCGGAAAAGGCGGACAAGATCACGGTGAAGGGCAAAATCGGCAAGGGTGGGGCGGACGCGAAGGGCGAGCTCAAGACGATCAAGAAGATCAAGAAGGGCAAGAAGTAGCGGCAGCGGTTCCCTCGCCTTGCATCACGAGGCCTTCTTCGTGGCCATGGCCGTCCTCATCTGCCTGGCGACTGGGTGAAGGCGCGCAGGGTAGTGTCAGCACTACCCAGTAATCAAGAGCATGCATGCGGAAATAAGTCTAACGCTCCAAGCGTTTCAGGGAACGGGCATGAGTTTTAAGAAGGTAACAGTAAGGAGCCCTCCAAAACCAACATATATGGTTTGCGGGTTTCCACAAAAAAAGCTCATACCCGAATGACTGGAAGAGTCGTGCGGTGGCCTCTTGCCAGTAGCTTTGAGGTGCATGGTCACGGAGGTCAACAAGTCTTGTTTTTGTTGAACCCAGCTTGCAAAATGTTTACTCAGGCATGCAAAGTGACGCAGAGGAAAGTCAGTCGTTGGTTAACTTGGAGGACCCTACTACTTGCAGGGGATTTCACAAACAGAAGTTGTGTCTTTGTTGGAGGTTGACGTCACTCAATGTTGATTCTCACCCGGGGTGTGTCAACTTGACGGAAACGTTGCCTTGTTAATCAACCAGGAAAAAGGAGTATTTTTGCGGGACCAAAGTTGCGGCGCAGTGGCCAAGCATGGCAACGGCTGTGTGGGCAGGATTTACTGCCGAAGATTTTGCAAATGGCGGGCCTTGTCAAGGCACGCCGGTGATTGTCCTTGAAATAAGCATGGCCGCAATTGGCCTCCTGCGACTGCGTGCGGTTGCAACGAGTCAGAGCCAGGGGGGTTGTTTTCCATTCTGCGGGACCGCGCTTCAACTTACTTTCCATGTCAACACGAAAAAAACGCTATACCACTGAATGGCCAACCCTGAAACATTAAGTGCGGTTTGCAGAACTGAACAGGGTCAACTAGTGCAGCTTCACGTGGGAACCAAACATTGCAACCCTTGCAGATTGCGCTTTCATGGCCGACCTAAAGCTAGCTTTGCAGGGTCACTAGGTGCTCGCAGCTCGCAACACACTGTCTGAAATTTCTCAGGGCTGCAAGTTAACTGCAAGTTCATTGTTACAATTTGGAGATGTTGAAAGCAAAGCCTAGCAGTTTCCCGGTGCACCTTCCAGCAGGCGACGAGTGGCGGCAAAACACAGCAAATGTTAGCGAATGTTCATTCTTTGTTTGCAAAGACCTGCCCGGCTGCCCCTTTTGAGTTCATCCCTTGAGAACAAAGATGCTGGCGCCCCTTCAAAGGCTAGAAGAATTGCACTGTGTTTGGGTGGAAAAAACTCCCAACATGCTTTGACTCTTCTGACTCCTCTTTCTGTTCCGGCCTGCGAGTGCTGCCAGCGGCGCCGCGTGTGCTTGGAGCCCCCAGCTTCCATCGCCTCAACGGGCGAGCGGCTTGAGCTTGTGCAATGAGGTCATAGGGGCCACAGTAACACCTAACAAAAGCATTCCTAAAAACGGAACCCTTTGGCCTAAGTGCGACCTGCTTGCAGCTCCCTTGTCCGCACTTAAGGAGCTGCGCGGCAAGAGCAGCAAAACAGAAGTGTGAAATTGAGCCTCAAGTCTTGAATTTGACAGGTCAGTGGCGTTTGAGGCGCAGGTTGCAGGCAACTGCAGTTCCAGAAATGGAGTTCTGACGAAATTGAACTAGGTCAGCGCTCAGTTCTCAATTCAGGCAACGCAGTCACGTCTGTCCAGAGGTGCAGCCAGATAGCGCTTTCCAAAGTTTCTGCTTCCTCATCATTCATCATGAGTGCCGCCTGTGCCGGATTGGCTCAGCCAGCAATTTTGAGCATGCGAACAAGTGTCGGGCCATGTGGCTGTAAAAAAAGAATGAAACCAAAGCAACAACCGCACTTACGTCCACAACATCCTGCCATACGTACAGGTCACACAACACTT
>CAUJNA010003717.1:187500-192500 GCA_963377175.1 Effrenium voratum | reverse complement strand
ACTTGGCCAGCTGGTTTTTTGGTTGGCTCTTTGCGGTACATGGCTGGGTAGCTAAGCCACTTGCTGCGTGGCCTGAGATCGGACTAGTCTCGAGTCTCAACTCAAGCAGATAAAGTTTCGGCATTGGATCTGTGGTTTTTTCAAGCGTTTTGAGCCCAGGCTTTGATGTGGAAGAAGCTCACCCTCACTGTGGTGAACATGACAAGCCGGCAGCCCAAGCCACGCAGCTCGCAAGAGTGGGACGCCTTGAGGCAGGCGGAGCAGTGCAAAGAGATGCGTAAAACCATCAAGGTCTTGTCGCAATGCTTGACGGACTACTTTGCTGCCAACTCCGCCACGCTCGCGGAGGGCGAGGTCTTGGACACGTGTGTGGCCGAAGCTCTTGCGTGTTGGCGGAGAGGAGAGGGGGGCGTGGCGGGCATGAAGAAGGAGGTTCTTGCACAGGCGCTTGCAGCCCTACATGTTCGTGATGAGGCGGCGAAGGAGGCAGAGGCTCTGCAACAATGGGCGGAGGATGTCAGCTTGGTGGTTTCGAAAGCTACTTGCAGCGCTGGCGTGTTGCAGCGCGCGGAGGGTTATGCAGACAACGGGCGCTCGCTGGTCCCGAGTGTGTCTGACATTACTTCTCAACACTGGGAGGCCTTGCGCTGCGCTTCTCTTGCCACCTGGGCGGTGCTTTCTTCCTTCGCTGGCTTGCCTTGCTCGGTTTCTGGCGCGGAAGTGACAGGCGTGGAGAATTTCCGTGACAGCTTGCGTGGCAAAGTTGCGGTGTCTAACAAGAAGCTCACCCTGAAGGCCAAGGAGGGAGAGATGGAGGAGTTGCTGAAGCTTCGGATGTGTTTTGCCGGGCGTTTGGTGCCGGTGCCGCGCGGACAGCCGGCTGACTTCCTAAAAACAAGGCTTCGTGTTCCGCTCCTTGGTTGCTTTCCTTGTTTGAAGTTGTGAAGCGTTTCGCGAGCCAAAGTTTGTCGTGTGTCGTTTAGAGACTTCGGTGGACAAATGGCAGCCGCATTGGGGAGTTCATGTGTTTGCCTGCAAAGTTTTGAAACCAAGGTCGCGCTTCTTTACAGACTTGGGCTTTGACACGTACATTGTTCCAGTCGCAAGGCAGCTATCCGCAGACTTGGCTATCAAGTCGCCTTTGTTTTCCCCGGCTTGGCTGGTGCGCGCTTCGCAGAAGAAGAAAGCCAACATGGACTTTGAGCAGATCACGATGTTGCTGACGGTCGGCGACAAGACAAAGATTGACGTGGAGCTGCCCACCCTGGTGCTCACTTCTGATGCTATTGCGTATGCTCAAGAACACATCGGAACCGCGAAAGTAGCTCACCCAGACGAGCAGATTGAGGTCAATTTCTCTTCCTTGCTTCGGCCGCTGTCTGGAGAGGAGGAGTTAGTGGCCGAGGAGCGGAGTGAAATCCTGATGAAGAAGCGGGAGGCGAGGCAGGCTGCGCGGGAGCGAGATGAGAAGGGCTCGGATGCGGAGGAGGGCGAGGACAAGCAGGTTCAGCTGAGCTCGGCTTTCCTGCGCCATGTTCTGAAGTGAGTTTGTGATTTCGATTTCGATGGGCGGCGCCCCGGGTGGCGAAAAGTCGGCCACGCAACACAACGACGCACGCATGCTGAGTTTTGTTCTTTCCGGAACTGAACGTGCCGGGATGATGACTAGAACAGTATTCCGAAATAAGTTCAGTGTCCAAGTGCCGTTGTTTGCCCAGTCGTGAAGGTTTGTAACTTTTGGAACTGAGGGATTGCGTTGCAGAAGTCCATTTTGAGGGCGCGAACCATCCTACAATTTTTCTCAAGCAAACCTACCCCCCCCCTTCCCCACTTCGGTTCGGACATCCGGTCCTTGCACGGCGGGCTTTGGCAAGCAGACCTGATGATGTTCTTGAGGGCGAGCAGTAGTGAAGAATGCTCCTGGCCAACTTAAGGCGTTGATCACATGATAGTCTTGTTTAGGTATTTTTCGTGTGCTTCTTTTGTTGAAAAGAACACGGTCAAAGTATACTGTAGACCCCAGATAGGCAACTAATGTTGGGTAGGTTAGTGTTCGTGAGGAAACAATGTCTGAGCCGTTTGAGTTTGAGCCTGTCAAGGCTCGTCAAGTTGTCAAGCCAACATCTGGGCAGGCAATAGCGTTTGAGCACTCACTGCGTTTCAGCGTGGCAATGCTGAAGCTTGCAGGTAATTTGATGCACTAGCTCTCGCTGATCTCATGTGGTCTGTTTGGTTGTGATAATTAGCGTGGCTCTACCCTGACTAGTCATGACCCTCAAACTGCTGCTGTGAGAAATCGGCGATGGCCCTGGCCTGAAAGGCCACGGCCGCGTGGCGCCATCGCTTCGTGGCTCATAAGAGTTTGCAGCCGCCCTTGTGCCCTTGTTTGGGCTCTAGCTGCGGGCTTGCAGTGAATAACTTGCGATTCTCTTCACTCATTCGGCTTATTTGGTTTGCTTGCGTGGTGTTCTCTGGGTTTGTCCCTGCTGCAAACAACACGTACTACAGACCCATCATGTGGGATCATGTAGTTGCTGCCCTCAAAAGTCTGAGTTGGCTTGAAATGAGCTAAAGAGAGGTTGTCCTTTTTAAGATGTCGTGACAAGACGCAGTCTGCCAGCTTGAGGACGAAAACTGGGCTCGGTGGTGTGAGCGACCGAAGGTTTGGCTTGAAGGCAAGGTGTTTGCTTGGCCGTCGGTTCACGGATGTTGCGGCGTCCTCGTCCATATGTTTCCTTCAAAACTCAACTTCAAACCCACGTGCGGGTGTGTGCTTCTGTTCATTTTCTCATGTTGTTCCGGCTCTTGGAAACCAACCCAAATCCACAACAACAAGAACTTGCTACAGCGGTTCCCTTCCCTAAATTGAGGCCTGGGGCGCGCCCGAAATGTTGGCAAGCGCAATGGGTGGTCACGTTAGCATTTCCGGCGCGCTCGCGCATCTGGAGCGGAATTTGTGGTGTTTGCGGGCGGACCGTAGAAACGCGCGCGTGTTTACGTCCCCAGCCTATGCCCAAATGGATGGTTCAGACGAACATGTGTCAAATTCATGTGGGTCAAAATGAAACCACCAGGAATTGGACCGCAGCTTTTGGTCCATGCTTCCTACAAGGGTTCCATTTTGGGTACCTATTTTTGACCCACAGCAATGTCGGTCAAATTTCTCCCTGAGCCGAAGAACACCCGGCGTATTGCTCGTCGCCTTCTGCTCCCGCCACGGCGTATTGGCCAGCACGCTCAAAGCCAGCCTCGGAACACAAGCCCGAAAGTCTTGGAAGCCACTGGAATTATGACCGACGCTTGTAGCCAAGCATTGGAAACATGGGCATGATCCTATTTTTGCAAGAAGGTTGTCTGGAAACCAGAAGATTCGGCTCTTAGGGACCTACCCCTTGGCGTCGGTGAAGAGTCCCGAACCGCCCTCTTTCAGGGCGGTGTATCGCTCTCGGCTGAATAAAACCCATACCCAGAAAGGCAGAGCAAAACATTTCCACGGTTGCCTTCTTCCGTTCCCGGAAGATAGAGAGGGCTCCGATGGGTTTGTCTCTCGCTAGTGCTTCAATTTACACCCAATTTCTCCGAAACGTTCCAAGAGGAACCCAGGGTCCATGGCGCTGAAGGGTCAGGGTCGGAGGTTCCCCTACGCGTCCAAAAGAAATGCTTGGAAAGGCCCGAGAGCAATCCCCCGCCATCTGGTACTCCAAAAATCAGATCTGATCTTCTGATTCTGCTTCACATTTAGCCTTGTCTAGCATAGGCATACATGAAATGGTTGTGGAGACCCCATAGTCTGCCCCTAGATGGTTTTTATTGGTGGCTTGCAGGTTCTGGAAGCCCTTCTCTGTTTGACTTCAAAGGTACTGGGGTTCAGATCCCCACACCACCCACCCACCCAGACCACCCACTAAGTCAGCTTCCCCCTACTGTAATTGGTGGTTCGGATTGGTTTGGGGATTGGCTTTTGTGGAGGGTATACAAATGGTTTCCCCACTTCCTAACCACCAACCACCAACCCAAACCACTAGGGCAACCTGACGGAGGGTCTCCCCGGGGAAACCAATAGTAAACTGGGCTGCCCTCAGATCCCCCGCTAAAAGTGTAACTTTCAGTGGGTAAAATGGAAACCAGCACTAAACGCTGAAAGGCCAAAAAGCTAAGGAACCAAATGGCTGGGAGCCACCAAGGAACAAAAAACGAATAAGGCTACCCTTTTGTCTGTAGTCTATTTTAGTAGGGGAACCCTCCCAACCAAAAAACGGGTGAGAAAGGGCACCCAGCTGGGGGACCTAGTGCAAGAGGTCTCCCCGGAAAAACCGCCTCCACCGCGCCCTCGCAGAGCGAGGCACTTGAAGAGCTGGAAGGAGGAGGTCTGCTGCGGCGCCACGTGTCCCGTCTGCGCAGCGTGGGCGCAGAGCATGGAGAGCATGAAGCCTCGAAGCGTCAAAAAACTTGAGGATTCCGAGGTTTACTGATCCTAGGGCGTAGGGTTTGTTGATCCTAGGTTCCTGTGAGTTGGGTTTGTTTCCATGAAAAAACTGGCTGGTTTGTTGATCCTAGGGGTTCAGTGAAAGCTAGGTGTTCACGAAAAGCGAGGCTTCATGAAAAAACCCTAGAGGGTTGATATCAAGAGGGTGCAAGCTGGTTCTGAGGTTTACTGATCCTAGGGTCTAGGGTTTGTTGATGCTAGATTTTTATGATTGGAGGTGTTTCCACGAAGTTTCTCAAGGTTTATTGATCCTAGGGTTTGTTGATCCTAGGGTTTTTGTTATGATTGGGATTGTTTCCATGAAGTTTGGTATTTGAGGGCTCTGGTGTTGGGTCATTTCAAGGGAAACCCCTTACCTTGCTGGTTCGATAGGCAGGGTAAGAAAGAAATGGAATGACCCCCGATTTAACCCGTTCAACTGGTGGTTTCCTTTCGGGAATCCCCAGATTCATTCCATTTCTCATTCCCTACCTATCGCACCAGCAAGAAAAAAGGGAGCACCAGGGCTGTGGGA
>CAUJNA010003717.1:92500-182500 GCA_963377175.1 Effrenium voratum | reverse complement strand
ATCCAGAAAGAGTCTGAAACCCAGAAGTAGTGACCTATGCTTGGTGGCTCGAAATCAGGGCCGCTCATCCGGCTTGTCTGTGTTTGGAGCGCTCTCTCCCCAGAAATGTCCATATGAACTGCTGGCAGTCAAAATTTGGAAAGGCAGGCAAGCCCACAATCCTTTGAACAAGCCATGGTTAACAGTTCGGGCATGACGACTGACGATTTTCAAGTCTTGTTGGTCAATGCACCCTGTAACATTTGAATGATGGCGGTTATCCTTTGCCTGGAAGAGTTCTTGGAGTCAGCCCGTGAAATTGCTATGTCAAGCATCCTCTGAGAACCAAGAAAAGGCACCTTCAGTACTAGATCACACACGTGCACACCATCGTTCTACAGAAGGTCAACAACTCGTATCTTTTTAAAAACAAATGCAAAAACGGGGGCCCTCATAGCCGCCGACACTCTTACAATTTGGGTGTGTTGTGTCTAGGCCACCCCCAAAACGGTTTGTGTGCTTTTGCAAGTCCCACTAAAACCAGACAAACGGGTACCCTCAAAAAAGACCCACCGTGGTTTGATTTCAACATTTTGAGGCAAGACCTCACTTCCGCAGTGGAGTGGATTGGCAACAAAGAAAAGTCACCATACTTTGTGTTTACCACTACACTGGTCCAAACCCAGAAAGTGAATAAAGTCCAGGAACTCAGGGAGTGACCCTCAACGAATTACACCTCTGCAAAATTAACTGGCCCCTTTGCTTCGAAGGCTTTGGTGAGAGGAAAGGAGATGAATCACCACCAACAGAACTCCCGCAAAAAAATGGTCCGCCTTGAAGGAGATGTGCCGAACAAAGCGGATCGTTTGCCGTTAAGACCAAAAAGAAGGAAAAAAGGAAACCCGCCATTTTGGAGGGTCTCCAAAAAAGGGAACATTGCCCCCGGCTTCAAAAACCGGCCAGGTGTCCCCTCCAAAAGTGATGAACCACTGAAAGGGGACACCACGCCCTCTTCGTATCCCAAGAGTTATTGATCCGAGGTTCCCGTTAGTAGCAGTGTGGCAAAGGGCAATGCAACCTTTCCAACCCCTGGTATGGGCCAAGCACTTGTCCTCAGCTTGCAAACGAACAAAAACCAAAAGCGCGAAAAAAGTACACTAAAGAAAAACCTGTGCTAAGAACTGGCATCTACGACTCTGTCTTTGCCACATGCATATCTTGCAAAAAGAACAGTGAGGCAACACATATCAAACGATCTCAGCGGTCATGAGCCGTTCTGCTGAGGCAAGGGCGCATGCGCGCATCTTCCAGCACCTGACCCCATTGGGCCCCCCCATCTCAATGCGACCCAGCAGGCCCCGTCCCGGCTTGTTTCCCTGGAAGTCATAAGGGGTAATTCCCCTTGGTATACCTAAGCTGTCGCCAAAATTTGCTGTTCATGGAAAGCTGCCTGGGTTTTACAGAGAATTTGGGTGGGGCCCTATGTCCGCCCTGTCCGCCGCACAGTCACACTACACCGCCAAGAATAGTTCAGTTGCTCACATCCACATCTTCATTTTCCCAAACGGAGACCTCTTTCTGGAAACGCCCGTCATCTCTTAGATCCATTCAAAGCACAAGAGAAAACACCCAGCTGCAACACCAAGGATGAGCTCATGAGCTCATGAGCTGCAACACAAATACATACGTCTATCTATTAATATATGTATATTGCCCTGGGGAAGGCCAGAGATAGAAAACAAGGCTAAAGCAGTTCTATGCCCCCGTCGCCGCATCCAAAAGCCGCCGGGGCGCGCAGCTGTTGTACTGGGCAGTGGGCTTCTGCGCCTTCTTGTCACCCTCTGGCCGCACGGCGTTCCGATCCTCAGCGCAACGTCGAGGGCGCACCGGGCGTCATGGGAACCACTGGGCTCATAGGTGGCCTTTGCAAAAATCGATGGCCCTGGCAAATGGAAACCCCAGCTAAGCCAGTGGAACCCATCTTATCTTTAACCACACTAACCTAAGGACCCAATGCCTGGGCTGCGCACTGAGCACGCCAGGGAAACTGAGCAAATAGACATGGAAAACAAAAAGCAGCATCACTCAGCAAAGGACTTGTGATGGTCGTTGACCCCTTGCAACAAGTCTTCCATTTGCCTAAGCCCCCTGGAAAAAATATGTCCAATAGTGGTAGATTCCCATTAAAACCAACAGGGGAAAATAACACATATTCCTAAGCAAATGGAAGAAGTCGAAAAACTCCCGCTGCCCTCTTCCCAGACGGCCATGGGCTCAAGGACAGACCAACAAGAACCCAAGATCGCAGTCGTGTGCAGATCGTTGACCTGTCAGAACCAAAAGAAACGTCCGCAGTGTTGCTCCGAGATCCCGGTCAAGGACGGGCTAAATTTGGCAGCCCTGACAAAGGCACACGAAAGGGGGGTGAAAGGGCAGATGGCACCACCCTCCCCCCATTGTCTAGGTCCTCCAGTAGAGAGGTTAGAATAAGGGTACCCGATTTTTTCTGTAGTCGATTTTAGTAGGGGAACCCTCCCAAAAAAGAAGAGGGTAAAAGGGAGCTACTGGGGGAACCTAGTTGTGGTTTAGTCATTTGTGCCATGCACTTTCACCACGTATATACCATCAGGTTCGGTCATCCAGAATCCTGTGAAACTCCTCCAACATTTTGGCAAACAGTGCCCATGGTTTGGCAGGATCCCGGAAAATCCCAAGTCAGTGATGCCTGTTGTGGTCTGCGATACCAGGAAAAAAGGGCCCACTACTTTTTGAGGGTTTCCTGTTGGTTTCCTTTTAAAGCCACCAAACAAGAAGTACCTTGCAAAAAATAATAGAGTGAACCGATTTACCCCAGCGAATTCACTTGGTTTGGTGCCTCGAACATAGGGCGTGAAGGAGCAAACGTGGTGGTTACATTTGTTGAGGACATTTCAACGTAGACTTGAACTGGGTTACGTCTCGCGGGCTTGGGACAAAACGTGGACCCTCAAGGACGCCCTCGCTTCCTGGGCCGGCAACGCCGCACTTCTTGCTTCCTGAAAATCGGGACATCTTGTCTACCGCGAAATTATGGGAGCCCCAAAAAGAGATGTTCCAGGGAAGGCGCGGTTGATCAAACCTATGCTATTCTTCAATGGATTTGAAAAGCAAAGGAGAAAAAGGAACCCACCGACTTGTTGGGAGTTCTAGGGGTACCTTCCCCAGTCATTCCAGGGATCCTTCTTTTCAGGAAACCATCCAAAACCCAGGGGAAACAGATCTGGTTTTTGAAAAGAACGATGGTTGAAAGGAATGGCCAAGGAATCAACCAAAGAATGGACTTGGTTCGAACAAAAGAACTTGGAAGCAAAGAAATAATGGTTGGAATCAACCCCTGGACTGGCCTCTCTCACATCCCTCGAATCGCCCGAGGCTTCGGCAGGCGCCAGCACCCGCGCCGGCCAGAGCTCCGCCGCGTAGCTGGGCAGCAGCCGGATGGCCCACCTGCGCCGACGGAGCCCCGCCGTGGCTTATTTGGCCCTGGGCAATTCAAAACCCAAATCGTGCCCCAATTCGTTTTCACATCCCAACCATAGACTAAAATGGGTGCACCGAAAACCCCAAAATGGGATCCCCTTGGTTCTCACCCACAGCCATGTTTGGGCGAAGGAGCGGCTTCCGGAACACACTCCTCGGAAAAATGGGGCCTGTTGTTGGAGTTCTCACAAAGCTAGCGGCTAAAACCAGGGCGATTGGCAGGGGTTGGAAACGTCCAGAATCCGAAGATGGAGCAATTGCCGCCGGAACATCGTCTTTTGAGGCCAGGGGCCCATCCTCCGGACAGTTGCGCCGCGCCTGAACCGCACAAGAACCCCAACCTTACCCGCCTACATATCTGGCTGCTACTTAAATCAAAAAGCTGCATTAGACAAAGAACCCTTGCGATGACAGGCACTCTTGGATCACGGCCGTGGCTCCTTTTTGCACCGCGCAAATGTCAAGGTCTGTCCTCAAGCAACCCTAGAAATGCGGGCGCGCGTTCGAGGCCAATCCGAAGATGTTTTCGGAGACTTCAGGGATGCGTCATATCCCACACATCTTCCCAGAGATTGTTCTGATAGTCCTGGTCATTCACAATGGCCCTGAAGTAATCCATTTCCGTGGGCGCATCCACGGTGCTCTGCACCTCGTCCTCGATGCGCTTCAAGGTGTCATAGTCCCTCTGGGCATGCGTTCCGGCCAATGCATCGATGACTGCCTCCGTATCCAACAAGCCTCCAGGGGTCCAACACCGGAAACCAGGTCTGTTGGAGGTAACAAGTTGGGGCTGTGCCAAAATAGGAGGGGCCCCCCAAACTGGTGGTTGTGCTTTTGGTTCCCCTTGAACACCACCACAACAAGGGCACCCTCAAAAAACCAAACACACGCACAGAGATGGACTTTCCCCCAGAGTCCTGCCAGTGCGGCTGCCCACAATACCATCGCAATCACCGACCGCAAAGACATGAGCTTGCCTCGGAAATGGGTTCGATGCGTCTTGAGCCTGCCAAATGAGCCAGCGACGCATGACCTTTGAGTTGAAACCCTCACCTGCCCAGGTCGACCAGATCGACCTGGGCCGGAAGCGGCTCGAAAATGAGGCAAGCCCCCGCTTGCTAGCTTGTTGAATCTTCAAGTTGGCATCTTCGATTTTGAGACGAGGTGAGAAATACCGCTTGGAAAGTCCCCTTCTCAGCCCGGAAAAGGGGATTCATCCGAGCAGGTCTTGGACACCTCGCATCGATGTGAGCGCGTTTGCTCGAGCGGTCAAATAGCCCAGCCCTACTCGCTTGCGCCTTGCTTGCTTGCTCCCTGAGTGTTCTCCCTTGAGGGTTCCTTGCAAACAATTCAAAGAAGTGCCAACAACCAGTTAACAAGTTGGGCAAACCCATTTATGGCTTTGGGGCAAAAACACTTCTGCCCCCCTACCCCCGGAATCTCGTCACCCCCAAAAAAACAAGGGGGGACCCTCTAAACTGTGCCCCACACCCGAAATTATGTCATTTGGGAGACTTCCATTTGCTTAAGACCCCTGGAAAAAATATATATATATATATATATATAAGAACATGTCCAGTAGTGATACAGTCCTTTCAAAACCAACAAGTCATGGGGGCTGGGGGAGAGGGAGGAAGAGGGGGAGGGAGCCCAAAGAAGCCCTTATTAAGCCCTTCATAAGGCCTTACTTAGGGCTTATTTGGGCTCCATCCCCCCCCCCTCTCTCCCCCCCAGCCCCCATGAACAAGGCCCACGACGGACCGCCGGCTCGCCTTCCCTCCGGCGAGCGCAAGGCCAGGCATGGCCGCAGCGGGTCCCCCTGCAGCGCCTGAAACGGGCGCCGCGGTTTCTGTCCTGCGCTCCGTTTTCGGACCCGCCAAAAGTGAACCGCTTATGGGTTAAGTGCGGAAACCACCTCTGAAGAAAACCGTTTTCGGACCCCGCCCCACAAAAAGTGGAAGAACTTGTGGGTGACATGGAAACTATAAACACTGAAGAAACCCGTTTTCTCCAGCCCAGCAAAAAGTGGAAGAACTTGTCGGTTGAGTTCGGAAGCTGCCACTAAGCCAACTAAAACCTCAAAAAACCTGGGGGGACAGCTGGGAAGGGCCACGGTTTTCGAGGGAAACCAAAAGGAAAACAACCAGTTTGGGGTGGGTCCTATTTTAAGAGACACCCACTTCACGATGTTCATGGCAACCCAGCATTTTCTCAGTTGGGCGGATTCGTCAGAACAAGTAACATACTATGACTATAATTCTAACAAGTTCAAAGTCAAGGAACTCGGGAAGTGAGTCAAACAGGATGACCTGGCTGGTCCCGTCTTTCATGGATGATCTTCGAACAAATTGTGGCCCCGCCGTTGAAAACATTGCGGCAGGGCAAAAGCAATGTGATTCTGTCACTCCAAAGAAAACGTGAATCGGTCTTACGGTACATGGCTTGGACATCTCCAGGAAAAATGCCGTACATATTGACGCTTTGCCCCAAAAACCCAGCCAGTGAATCCGCCCCTCATGCTTCGGATGCTGCGGACACACTTGACCGGGTGTGCTTATCATTTGGCGGGCGGGCGCCAAATGAGCGGGCGTGCTTACTTCTCGTCTGTCATGGGCTGTGAGCGTGCACGGGAATGGGCGTGTTGCCCCCCGCCCCCCCGGGGACCCGAGACCCGGGTCGCGTTGCGCGCCGCGGGTCACCAACACGACACCTTGGTGAGTGTCTTGAGGGCAAGCAAAAGGAAAAAACGCCATGGGTTGGGTCCAGTTGAGAAACACCCGTGCAAGTGGCGAGCTTCAAGTTGCGGTGGCTTGATATCCTTGGCAATCACGTTTGGGGGTTCGCTGGGGGGCACGTCTCTTTTTTGTACCTTCCCATTCTGAACGGCAATCCATACAAAACCGATGGAAGCGACCGATTGACAAGAAGGACGCTTGAACAAAATGGAAACAGCTTCAAACCCCTAGATGATGTTTGCCTTAAGCCAACACGGAAAACTACTTCACATGAAGACGGGATTACCTCCAACTGCGAGGCCTAAACTGGGTTTGCAAACTTGCATCATCAAAATCACCTTTGCCCCCAATGGCCCACGTTTTGAGAACAAAATCTGGCGAGGAATCGAAACGGAGCACCACGCCCCGCCTCAAACTCCGCCTTGAGCGGTGCCAGCGCTGCGTCCCCTCGCGGCTTCAGGCGCGGACCCGTTGGGTCTTTACAGCTCTGTGGGGGGGGGGGGGGGGCGTGGTTTGCGGGGCTTTTTTTGGGCATCAAAGAAAAGCCGTTTGGCTTAGGGAAAAATGACAACACATGTTGGGTGTTCTGCCGGAAAATGGGAGACACACTCTGGCAGGGTGAAATGAGATGAGGGGATATTCAATCGAAAATCCGTGGAGAGGAGATCCCTCATCCTGATTCGTAGCCAAGCACCACTACAAGGGATACCGGTATCATCTGGCAGAAGGATCAAGATTGAAACCAGGCAGGTCCGATACCCCTGCAAGCCAATGAGCCCAAAAATGGAAAAGGATGGCCATTTGAATTGGACAGGGCATTGTCCCATAGGACCTCGTCTCCTCTCCGAGAGCGTTTTTTGTGCGTTTACCAAAAGTTCAATTGGAAGGATCCTTATTGCCCAAATGAACCGCTTGTCCAGGTGTTCGGTGTCCTTCCTGCGTTGCGAAAAGGGGCTGAACACAACTCAAGTTCCCAGTTCAACTTTTGGGAGGCCACCCAACTGAAGATGCTGACCAACTGGCTGTGGGTCAAAAATGGGGTGACCCCAAAATGGGTTGCCCTAGTAAATGGAACCAAGGACTAAAACCTGTGGTCCGTGGTTGAATTTTGACCCACACCCAACTGGGATTTGGAACAGGGACCAACTGGGCCCCAAAGCGCCCTTTTGACGACAAGAAAACGTGCATCTACCTTCAAAAGGAGACCCGGAAAACCACCCTTTGGGGGGAACCCCTTCAACGATTTGTTCCAACAGGCAGTCTTAAAAAGCATAACCCTGGCAAGGAGGATGTGGCTGTGGCTTAAACAACTGGTACCAAAATGGAACCTTGGTAAGTGACATGGACCAACACCCGCGTAACCCCTCCTGTCTAATTCTGAGCCACAGCCATGTGTACGAGGATTGGTGTTGAACAACCCAGCAATGCCAGTACATATTCCGTAATTGCCTTGTTACACGTGTTGCATCCCACACAATTTATTACTCTGTATATAATGTTGGCACTTGATTAATCAACCGGGCGTCAATAATTGCAAGTTTGTTCCCTTATTCTGGTTCGCACCCATTGTTTAGGGGGACCAGAATAATTGAAAGTGCTTTTTGCCCGGGGGGGAAAATTCCAAAAAAACAACAATATTAATTTAAAAACCATCCCCCCAAACAATCACCCAAAATCCATGTTGACCCAAAATCAATTGGTTGCTCAACCACAGAACCCAAAGCCAGCTGAAACCTCTGAAATTTGAAAACCATCCCCAGCCCTGAAACTGCAAACTCTTAAAAAAAAAAAACGTGTTAAACAAAATGACCCAAAAAAAACAGGGGGGGGGAAAAAACACATCAGGACAAGGGTACCCCTCACAGACCCCACTGAACCACAATAATGTCATTATGTTAGGGGACCACATTAATTGCAAGCCCCCAGCCCCCCCTCCCAGAAAATAAACTATAAGTTGCTTTGCTCAAAAGCATTCCCCTTTCAATTGGTCGCCAACTTGCTTAAAAGCATCCCCTTTCAATTGGTGGCCCACTTGCTTCAAAGCATCCCCTTTCAATTGGTGGCACACCCCTTTGAATGGCTACAGAAAGAACTGAAAGGGAAGTGGTTGCAATACTAAAGTAGTGTTCCCAAAAGTCTGCTCAGGAAGAAGTGGTTGCAATACTAAAGTACAATTGCAAAAAGGAAGTGGCTGCAATACTAAAGTAGAATTGCAAAAAGGAAGTGGCTGCAATACTAAAGTAGAATTGCAAAAAGGAAGTGGCTGCAATACTAAAGTAGAATTGCAAAAAGGAAGTGGCTGCAATACTAAAGTAGAATTGCAAAAAGGAAGTGGCTGCAATACTAAAGTAGAATTGCAAAAAGGAAGTGGCTGCAATACTAAAGTAGAATTGCAAAAAGGAAGTGGCTGCAATACTAAAGTAGAATTGCAAAAAGGAAGTGGCTGCAATACTAAAGTAGAATTGCAAAAAGGAAGTGGCTGCAATACTAAAGTAGAATTGCAAAAAGGAAGTGGCTGCAATACTAAAGTAGAATTGGGCCCCAAAATCCTCCATTGTTCAGGGGGGGGGGCCTCTATTTATCAAGTGCCAACATTATATATATATATATACATTATTTCCCAAAAGCTTCAGCCCAAACTTGAAGCACTCGCTCGAAGCCCAGTTTGACGAAAAGGGTTTCAAGTGGAAACCAAAAGGTAAACTGAAATCCACCGCTGGCTCCAACCTTAAAAAAAGACGAGGTTCCACTCCGCCCCCCGTGGGTATAGGCTAACCTCAAAACATCAAGCCATGGTAAATTAGACCTAGCTGTCCTCAGATCCCCTGCCAAATGTGAATAACTTTTCAATTTTGCTAAGTTCGGCAACCTAAAAGCCTAAGGAACCAACCACCAAACCAACAAAAACCGACTAGAAGCCAAAAAACACAAGGAACCGCCAAGTCCGATTCCTCTCACGCCTTGGAGCAGGTTTGGGAGCTGTCGGTGGAGCTCCCCCACGTAAGCGGCCCGCTTGTCGTGGTACCGGAAGTTCAGATAATCCTCGAAGCGAAAGCACGGCTCTAACGGGAACCACCACCTGGGTGATGGGAGAAGGGGTACCATTCGCTTGTGGTTGACTTTCAAGGCACGCCCTCCAAAGAAAAGTGGGGCGCAGGGGATATCAGCGGGGTGTTCGGTGTTCTCCGTTGCATGATTTTCATACAACCCAAAAACCGAATGCCCGTTTAGACCACCTTTTGGGTTCCACGATGTTCCACGTGAAAGTTCGCAGGGGGGGACACCAAACTCACCCAGCTGGCCGGCTGCTCAGATCATCCAGAATGCCAGGCATTGGGATTATTGAAACAGGAAAGCCCCGTTGAATTGTGCATTCTGGCCCACAGCAGGGGTTCCCCAAGTGCCAAGAGAACACTCCCAACTGAAAGGGAACCAAACTCATGCAATTGAGAATCCAATTGAAATCAAATTGGTTTGTTCACTGGATCAGATCCATGCCCCAACCCCGGTCCGTTGCGTGCAAACGCGCCTTTGATCTGAACATCTCCGAAGGCATCTCCAGGGCCACATCCACCACCTGCTCCTTGTGGGTTCCCAGCCTCGGATCTTGGCTGAGCGTGCATCCCCATATACATGATGGCCCCCCCTTTGGTTGTAACCCGGCACACGTGTGCGCAAAGAATGGTAAATGTTTTACCCTACAGGGTGGGAATTGCCATCCGCTCTTGCGAAACCAAAAGCAAGCCTTACCAACAAGTGTTTCCTCACATCAAGGGAAGGTTCCCTGCGTCCACCCCTCATTCCCGCAAATGCGTTGCGCCTGCCCCTCTTTACCGACCCGCTCTCCTCACCCCACCCCCCAAGCCTCCAACCCCAAACCGCTCCCCCGCCCCCCCGGAACCTACTGATGAAACGAACAAAATGATTCACTGCTTGAAAGTAATGATTGAGGTTTAGACCCCCCCCCGCCAGACCCCCATATCCTATCAACTTGCCCCCCATCCCCTCCCACCCCACCCCACCCCACCCCACCCCAGCCCCATCCGCTCCGAGCCGCAGAAAGCTGCCCACCACGTCCAGCCGCTTCGGCGCCGCAAAGCCCAGCGCCGCCGCCGCCGCGCTCTTCAGCTGGAACCGCAGCTCCGGGAACTCCGCCGCGAAGTTGGCCTCGGCGCCCAAGGCGCTCGGCGCGGGAAAGACGGAGGGAAAAACTTGCTTCGCCTTCCGTTTTTCGCGTCCATTGGGGAGGTTTAGCCAACTCATTTCACCCAGCCTCAAAATCCACCATAGGTTTTGTCGATTTACCAGGGCAACCCATGTTGGGTGCCTATTTTTGACTCACAGCCCTGGTAGAGAGGGGTGTGCCAAGGTAAGGTCGGTTGTTTTGTAGGGGACCTGCAAAAATAGCGAGGTGTCAGGACTTTGGTGTCCCTTTTTAAACCAAGACTTTTTCGAAAAAGTGTTCCCTGATACAATGCTTGCTGGCTCGATAGGCAGGGAATGAGAAACGGCATGACCCAGAAAAACCCTCCAACGTATGGTTTCCTTTAAGGGAATCCCCTTCCGGTGTCATTCCCAAAGCTCGGAAGGTCAACCCTACTGACCAGCAAGAATGCTCTTTGGAAGCTCTTTGGAAGCTGCCAAAAGGCAGAGGGTAGATGCCCTGGTAAATGGGGGGGGTCCTTTTGGCATCGTTTGAAAACCACACAAAAATGCGGGCTTTTAGAGGGAAACCAACAGGACATTTACCTAGTGGGTGGCTAATCGTCGCAACCGTGTGGAACTTGTCGTCGAAAAACCGTACCCCTGAGTGGCTTTCAATTTAAACCGACAACCAAAGGTGCCTTGTTGTCCCATGGCCACTGGATTTCCGATATGGAGTTGGGAAGTAACTCTAGCTGGAAAACTGGCGCGGGCAATGGACCACTTGTGAAATCTCATTTACCAGGGTTATCAATTCTTCCAAAATGTTGCCTATGTGTTGGGTTTGTTTTGTGAGGGTGTTCCCCACTAAAACGCATATCCACCGATATATCCCAACGAAATGTGTGGTTTGGAGTGGTGGTTTGAAAGTTGGGGGGGATGGTCAAATTTAGGGGTGGTGTCGTCCTACGTACTTTCTCAGGGCTCTCTTTAGATCATGGCAGCAACAACCAGGCCAAACAGCTGGGTCAATCGATGGTTGAAGAGCATGTGAAAGTCATGGACCCTTGCACGTTTCCTGAATTTTAACACTTTTTGGGACAGATGGCTCCTTCCGTTTCGTTTGAGGAAGTGGTGAAGGTAGCTCTTGATCATACATGTTCTCGACTTGTGTTCAGTTTTAGGCGTGAACTCGCCCAAGATCGGGTCACCAGGCAAACAGGGTGTCCCCTTGAAGAGAACAAGGAAATCAACCTGAGACAGCTTGGCAACTTGAAAGTTCGACCCACGTCATGGTTTCCATGGGTTTCTTGAAGATTCCTGATTTCGGGGACATTTGGCAGGTAAGAACTTGGCCCCTGAAGGCATTCACCGAGCACTGTATGTTTCTACCCATCCCACGCAGGCATAAAAGGGTAAACCCGCTGGAACCAACGCTTCGCCAAGTCTTTAAGCAGAAGATGAAGGGCTAATGTTGACCCCAGATTTAGATTGTAAACGCCTGGCTGATGAAGAAGGAGGTGTCCCGTAGTGGGAAGCCGGATCATTTTGGGGGCCAACCTGTGAATAGAACGGGCTCTTAGATCCGGCGCAATTCATGTTCCTACCAGGGCAACCCATTTTGGGCCATGAGCCATGCCCAAAAGGTTTCTCACATGTTCTTGTGACTGTTGGTCTAGCTTTGCAATCCCGTTCCAATCTATCGGCCCTGCATGAGAGGGAGCATCTGATGCATCTGTTTTCTCGCTCTGGGCTCGCTGGACTGAATGTCTGTGCCCGAAAGCAGCTCTTTGGCCCTTTCCGGACAAGCGACGTATAGGTCATATAATAAGGCCAAGAATGGTCCGATGTCCCACCAGCCCTGACATCGGGTCAAATCACGCGCGTTGCGCTCATAGGCTGCAGCTGTCAAGTCGTGCCCGGACTGCGCGGAGTCAGCTTCTGGCTTCCGCGCAGCTCTCTGTTCCTGGCCGGAACGGGAAGCCCATCCGGTTTGCCAGCCAGCCAGCAGTGAGCCGAGCGAATCGCCAAAATGGCACAAAACAATGGGGCATCTGTGGAGCAGCGATCTGCCATGCCAGCGCAACACCTCTGCAACGCATTGCAACGCCCAAGAGCTTGAGTGCGTGGCAAAACACATGCAACCGCCAAGCCGGCCTTCCCTTCATATGCTTCCAAGTCAGCCAAAGCGTTTGAGGCCGCAAAGGGTCGAAAAGCGCGGCGGCAAGATACAGAAGGCAGGCCTGCGCGGCGATAAATGTTGCAAAGCCAGCGCCAAACCGGAACGAACCTGCCAAGGCATTCAGCACGGTCGGCGCCTACGGGGTTTTCCAAAACGGTCAGCAGTGACACTTCTAAGTGTGCGCCTTGTAGCTTGACTGACTGTTGCCCAATCTCCACCCAAGCGTCTTCCGGCTATGCAGAACACCCAGCAACCTGCTACCACAGGCCTTCATCATCGCAATGAAGACTCCCACCCCGCCACTGAGGTTGGCAGGCCGCTTGCAGGATGTCAGTCGCAAACTCAGTTGCGTTGCCGCCCTTCTCTTGGCGGCCCGCCCACAAGGGCATGGTCCGAAGTAATGAAAGAGAAGAACAGCAACGCAGGCTTTGCAAGTCTTCCGTGGGGCCTGTTTCTCAGGCCACGTAAAGGCACTGATCTTGCTCGCCGCCACGAAATCTACGTTTTCTGCAGAGCATGCTTAGGCTCACGGTTAAAGGCTGCCTTGCGGAAAAGAAGAATGTTGCAAGCTAAACCATGTTTCCCTCCCAGTTGAAACAAGAGCACGCAAGTCTCTGCCAGAATGAGCTTCTAAATTTCCAGTTGCGGACCTTCTGCAAGAGCTTCTCACCTGCCGCAAGCAGTCATAGGTCAAATCCGGCGCTTCTATCTTCATGGTGAACTCAGCTCCATTCAAGGGACCTGACAAGGTAAGGCGTAGTGAGTGGGTTCCTACTCAGCAAACATTGTCACTTGCCACGAAATGAAGCTCTGAATGCAAAGATTGAAGAGGGCAGCTCAACGGTATCAAAGACAGGGCATGGTGACTGCGACGTAGGTTGCTGCAATCTGCACAAACTGCTCAAGGTGACTAGGCACGCTCACGAATGCATTCCCCTTACACGCTTGCAGCAGCGTCAAAGGACATCAAACAAAATTCTCACCCTTGTGTTTGTGTGTTATGGTTGCTGCGTGTGAGGAACGCAAACAAACGTTGTCGTTTCATGCCAAGTTTCAAAGAGCGGGGCTTTCCAACAGGTTTCAGATTGCTGTCTGAATGCGGCAAACTCAGGCAATGGGTGGCACGTGGATAGTGTTTCAGACATTTGGAGGGGCCATTGGCAGCTCCGCAGGAGAGCCATCCGTCTCCAAGTACTGTCACGCAAGTGGCAACGGCTATGAGACAGCTTGAGCTACAAAACTTGCATCCTCATCGCAAGACTTCTGCTTGGGGCCACTTGGCAAACTTGCGAAGTCCGCTTGTGGCTCGGGGTCAGAAGATGCACAGCTGAGCAGGCGGTGACTGCCGGATGTCAGGGGTTCCGCTGCCCAAGCTAGACGAACTGAATCCTTCGGAAGCTGCTGGGAAAGTAGCGTACTGCGAAGCCCACTGCCTGTTACTCCACTGAACTCCACTCGCATTGTCATGCCTAGGCCGAGAGTAAAGGCCAACAAACGCAGAGCACGTGTCAGCTGGCGCTGACCCGGGTAAATGTCCTTCATTTCACTGCGAACTATGCTGCTGCATGGGAAACATCCTCTGCCCCAACATGCGCAACTCCTTTGAAGGGGCCTTCCACGTGGGCGCTTTTCCACTTCAGCAAGCTCACCGCTTGGTTTGTTTGAGCGAGAGTCCACAAGCACAAATACTTTTGCATTCTTTGGCTCTGCGCGAATCAAGAACTTGGATGGGTCGTGATTTGGGCCGCAATAGGGTACCGTTGCGGCCATTCAAACTGTCATGCTCGAGCCGGCCCTCGGTCGCAGGCAGGAGAGGCGTGTTCAATCTGGGCAAGTTCTGGCGCGCCCTTCTGTGGGATAAACACACCGCTGCATGTCCACAAGCACAAAGACTTTTGCATTCTTTGGCTCTGCGCGAATCAAGAACTTGGATGGGTCGTGATTTGGGCCGCAATAGGGTTACCGTTTGGGGCCATTCAAACTGTCATGCTCGAGCCGGCCCTGGGTCGACCCTAGGCAGGAGAGGCGTGTCAATTACAGCTTCAGCAGGGCACCTCGCTACAGGGCTGTTGGCGCTCGTGGCTGCTGGCGCTTGCTGCAACCTCAATCTGGGCAAGCTCTGGTGCGCCCTTCTGCGGGATACTCACCGCTGCATGTCTTGCAAAGACTTTTGCATTCTTTGGCTCTGCGCGAATCAAGAATTTGGATGGGTCGTGATTTGGGCCGCAACAGGGTAATTACCGTTGGGCCCCTTCAAACTGTCATGCTCGAGCCAGCCTTGGGTCGCTGGCAGGAGAGGCGTGTCAGTGTCAATTTGGGCTTGGGGAGAGGATATTGTGACAGGGCTGGCGGGGCCCGCGGTTGCTGGCGCTGGCCGCGCCACCAAGCTGCTGCGGGCAAGCTCTGGCCAGCCTTTCTGCAGAATACTCACGTCCTTGCGTCGCAAAGGCCGCAGCAACTTTTCAGATGCCCAAATCCTCGAGTTGGGCCTCCGTGGAACAAGGCTCCAAGAAATACCTACAGCCGTACTTCGCAGCCAAAATCTTAGTAATTAGCATTAAAATCAACTGCGAAGGCTGTACATATGTTAAGTTTTTCCATGGCTGCTCTGAGACATGGGCGTTTTCACCGTCATCTCCCACACGGTCTACGGCGGGAAAGAATCAGTGGTAGCTGAGCTATGATGTTCTTGCTTCCATTTGAGCCGAAAGCAACCCTCGCAGGTGTCCTTATCCAAAGGCAATCCTGGAGACCCGACTTAGGGGTCCTTGCGGGAAAAAAACCGATAAGATCATATGTGCTGTAGCAAAAGCCCCTCAACAAAAAGAGTTGTGTTTATTGAATTTGGGGACACAGTCATAAGTGTCCTTCTGGAAAAATTGATGGCCCTGGTACGTGACACCGGTGGAACCCATCTATTTCACTGCCCAAACTAAGCTGAAAAGGACATGCACCGTCACTCTCCATATCTTTCCAGAAACTACCCTTGAAAATGGGCGTCCCTTGACCATCCAAACAAAGTCCCCATGTGTTTTCGGCGCTTTGTCCGCCAAGCCGCCGGGATCTCCCGCGAGTGCAACTTCTCCAGCAGCAACGGCTTCAGACCATGCAGCGCGGCCTGCAGAAAGTGCGGGCGCGAGGCTGCTCGGAGGGTCGGGTGAAATCCACCCCTTTCGAATAAAAGGGGCCTTTTCATCATTCGCCTCGACTCCACCAGGGCCGGGAACCTTCGGAATCTTCCCAACCCAATCCCCCACACCAAAATCTTGTCCTTTCCTATGGCAAGTATGAACTCGCAAATCAAGAATGCCCAGTGGATATCGCGCCAGCGAGTGCAAACGTCCCTTTTCCAACTTGAGCCAAACGATGGCAAGTACAAAAATATTTCCGCCAGGGCCCAGCCGCAGCTGCCGCCCGAAAGGCTCGGTGCACAGCCAGCACCCATTGCACATAAGCCGGATGCACGCACTGCATCCAGCAACCATATGACTGTTTCGACATGTCTCAACGTGGCACAGTGTGCCGCATTGCACACCAGCCGGGTGCACGCATTGCATCCCGCCGCCATCAATGCCTTCGATTGTCTCACGCCTCACAGGTAACACACCTGGCGCCTGGTCGAACACGCATTGTTGACCACGGGGGCAGCTAAAAGGAACACACCCCATGAAAAGGTGGGTTTGTTCAACTCCCCCCTCTTGCGATTTGGGAAGGTGCAGAACGGGTCGCAGCGAAGGGTGATTTCATCCCTTGCTAGAAGGATTGCATAAACTTAGAAAGGCGACCAAAAGACAACAATTCTCGAATTAGTGACATGGATACGAATTAATGATCCAGGCAAAGGTACCATCTCAAGTTGCTAGCTGATGCGCATGAGCGGCAAAACAGCATGTCAAGAATTGAGATGTACGCACACAAAAGCCATGACGAAGCAAGGCACTCGACCGGGAACAACAAAGCTCATCTGCACAGGTTTATTATGGCTAAGATATTCAAAGCTTCTTGACACACTTTGCAATCAATTTTGTTTGTCAAGGAATTGGCAAATGCTCAAGCACGGCATGCCTGGCCACCCCACAAGGGCACCGGTTTAGGGCACGTCTGCCCCCCTGATTCCAAGCAACAGCTTCAACCTGGCAACACAAGGGTGTCTAGCAGCGACCTGGTGAAAGCCAAGTATTGTCATGCAATTACCACTTCACGTGAAACCTAATTGTGTTCGCTCCATGTGGTGTGAGGCGCTCGAAGCAGCCAAACATCATTCAGGCTTTGACTGCGGAACATCCCAACATGAATCAAGCCGCCACGTCAAGACATCTCCCTTCTGCTGAGTTGTCACAATGTAATCTAGTTTGTAATTGGGATTTTCAAATGCTTCTGACAATGAGGCGACGTTGATCTTATGAGTCTTTTGCAAGTGCCGCAATTTGGAAGCGTATCCTCAGCTTGATTATCTTCCCAACACGTCACAAGAATCTCACGGCCAAAGAGATGGCTGCAAGCGATCTCCAAGCATTGCACACGGCGGTGGCCAAAGCCACTGTTTCAGATTCAGTTGTGGATCGGCTGGTGACAGTCTGCTTTCGGCTTACCCACACAAGAGGCAGTCACCAAAACTCGCGTCTACCCAACAGGACAAGCTATCCAGAGGGTCATGCGTGAAGGAATGCAAGTAACCTATCAAGCGGGGCGAGGCGCCTATCATCAGCCTTGCCCCACTTAGTCACATGAGCTCCCAACAAGTTAATGCTCACTTGCAAATCCGGCCGGCGTAATCAAGCAAGCCACAACAACTTCATGGCGATTCTTGCAGCGCTGCCCAGAAGTTCCCCCCTGGCGGACTCAACGATCCTTCGTCTAAATGTGGGGCGCTAGCGGCGCGCACTGGCATGTCCGTAAGCTCTTTGTATCTCTCCACGCATTGCTGAGCGAAATCTGCGGCTTGAAACGCATAAGCTTCCTTACCTTTCCAAGTCACTTTCTGATGAGATCGTCCTAAGACGATGGTCAAGGGTATGGGCAAGAAACCGTTATGTCGAGATTCGTTTGGAGGATTCAAACATGTAACATGACGGCAAACAGCTGAATTCCTTGCCTCCCATGGACTGAACGCTGCGTCCGCGTGCTTCCACTGAAGATTCCGGATGCCCATAAAGACTTTTCCGGAGCCGAGCACATGGTCGTACCACATGAGAAAACTTTTGCGGCACCAATTCTGGTGCTAAGATCACCCATGTTTCACTGCGAGTGGAGAGGGGAGCCTGTAGGAAGGCTTTTACCGCGTCGGCGGTGGAGCATTTATGCCCTGGCGCCTGTCCCCGTGCGATCACAACTTTGAGCCCTGCAATTGATGACGGCGTTGAAAAAAGAAGCTCATCAAAAACAGCGCTCAAACCTTCTTGATTTTTCGCTGCGTCTGAACGAAACACTATCCTTGCCTTCAGTGTCCACTCAGAAGGGTCTCTCTCAAAGTGTTTTACTGAGACAATCACCATCAGTGATCCAACATGGATTTCAACCTTTTCACGCCTTGCCCGAGCCAAGAAATCTTCGTGATCTATCTTCCTCCCACGTGCCTTCGGCAAGGATCCCTGCTTTTTCTGATATAACAGCTGCAGGCGCACCTGGATTTCCTGACCACTCTTTGCAATGTCAACTGGAAGGCATGGCAAGGCATGTGGCTGCCGATGTTGTTGCGGGTCCATTGGCAAGGGCCCTGGAGAGAATGCCCCCAAACATGGGGTGTGCATGAATACATGGACAATGCAGACTTCAAGAGGACAAGCACTGGCAAATCAAAAAAAGCTTGGCAGCAGGGTCAAGAGTTTACTTTGAAAATTGACGATGATGAAGAGTGGGAACAGGGGTGACCCAGGGAAGAACGAGCTCAGAGAATGATGAAAAAAGCGTTTTATGGCGGGGGTTTGAAGGGTTGCTTTTTAAGGAAATCCTTTTTTTAAGACGCAAGGGGATAGACCCAGGCCAAATCGACTTCTGGTTTGCCGTTGTCGAAAAAAAGATGGGCCACCCCAAACAAAGCGTAGCAGAGGGGGGTTTAGACTGGCGCGTGCTGCCCCTGAAGAAAAACACGACAATTTCCCAGTCCCCACAGAAACACCGTACATAGCTCCAAGGCACACTTAACACGGATGTGTTCCTTCAGTCTTGGGCCAGCCCCTGGAAAGCAGGATATGTTCCGTCAAGCTGACAGCATGCCCTCAAAAGCACTACAGAAGCGACACGTTCAGATCCAAGGACCCTCCACTTCCTGCAGCGTTTTGGCTCAAGTGACTCAGCAAGCTTGCAGCCCCCTTGCAAAGGGGACCCCCCGATGGCCAAGAGGCTCAGGGGCTGGCAGCTAGAGTTAGAAAAGGAAAAAGGAAAGGAGGCAAACCTTGAAAAAGGTAAGGACAGCTCCTTGGCAACTGCCCTGCTTAGCTTGTGGTCTCACGGCAAATTGGGCGCAGAGTGCGCAATGTTTGATGGCGCCGACCATCCGGCGCTGGCATCAATGGCCAGAGCAGGGTCTCATGGCGCTCACAGAGGCAACCTGACGCTCATCGTATCCCTGTGCAGCGCCTAGAATTGAAAAGGAAGATGCTTTCTCCCACACATAGTGTTTGCCAGCCTTACTTCCTACAGCAGCTTTTCATCCTTGTTTGGGGTTGACAGCCTAGAGAACTTTTGGAGAGATGCTGAAAAGTGTGGGGACGACCGGCTGGACCACCACCCAATGAAGAAAAAGACCATACCGCTGTTCGTGCATGGCGACGTGGTTGCATATCAGACTAGAGATAGTCTCATGGTGGGGCGGCTTGATCAACTTATATGGACCCTTGCAAAAGGAAGTCCTCACGGCCTCCTTCCCCAAATCTTGCGCTACAGACAAAACCTGGCATAGCATCATGAAGTGGGCGTGCTGGAGCTTTTGCGCCTTGGTCACAGGCCTGCGCCCCACTCACGATCCAGACGGCGCGCCCTTTTTACCACCCGGGGTCTGAGAGCGGTAATTTGGTGCGTGATAGGGGGACCACGACTTCTTTTCAAACACCTTGAAATTGCCCCACTGGCAATCGCACAACCCCTGCTGGGAGTGCAACGCCTTGGGAGAGGATTTACCGTGGTTCCAAACAGCAAGGCAAGAGAACACCCCAACATCCCAGGTCAAGCCATCCCCTCTTGCACATGATTCCTGGGCTCACGACCAAGTTTGTAAGAGGGGACGGCCTGCACATTCTATTTGACCACGGGCTCTACTCCCACTTGCTTGGCAGCATTCTTCATTATCTACACTGGCACGACGGTGTCGGGGCTGGGGCCAAGCAAAAGATAGAGCCTAAGCAAAGGCTAGGCCTCATCTTTGAAGCCTTGCAAAAGGAATACAAAAGACAGCAGTCCCCCACAAGACTGACCAACCTCAGGCTGTCCATGATTTGTGACACAGCTGCACCTCACAGCTCTTACCCTGCGCTGCAGGCCAAGGGAGCTGAGTCTAAATGGCTAGCCCCTGCTTTCCTCTCAGTGTGCAAAGCCCTGCTGCAGCCCAGCCTGGAGCACGAAGCTGCTATGCTAAGGGCCTTGCAAAGCATGTGTGACCTCGTCGCACTGTTTGACGAGTCAGGAATGTTTGTCCCTGAACGCCTGGAAGCAAGCATGCGCCCTTGCAAAAGGATTCTTGGATACATACGCGCAGCTCCATGAATGGGCAGCAGAAGCAAATAGAAAAGTACTTCATGTTGGCTTTAAATTTCACACCTCCCAACACTTGGTTGAGAACAGCAAGTGCTGAAACCCGAGGGCGCACTGGTGCTTCTCTTGCGAAGATCTCGTACGGAAAATGGCTTCGCTTGCGCACTCAGTGAGCATGGGAGTGAGGTCGACCAGGATCTCTCAGAAGTTTGCCCTAAGTACAAGCTTGTACTAGATCTCCTGTACAAGCTTCTACTAGATCTCCTGTTGACAAGGGAAGGGTTCGAGCTTTGCCAAAGGCAGTTCGAGTAAACCTCCTTGAGAAAGGAGCCAGCTCGAGAAAACCCCCTTGAGAAAGGAGCCACCATGACCTGGAGAAGTGCAACAGAGAGATTTTTTTTAAAAAAGAGATATAGGTCAAAGGAGTTTAAGTTCTTCTTCATATTGATTCGAATGGAAAGAATGGTTCGGATATTGATTTGGATGTTGATTTTCATACTAATTTTAAATTGATTTTGCCTATGACAAGTATAGCTTGTTTGGATTGATTTTTGTATTGAATTTCTGACTTGAAAACACATGCTCTCAGATTGATCGCAAAAACGATCAAATCAATTCTTGATTTCAAATCAAAATCGTTTTCATAATCAAAAGATTGATTAGGATCAATATTTGATGCTCAGGGCAAACACCAAACAAAGGTGTAAAAAAGGTCAGCTGGGTGTATTCTTTCTTGGGGGACACTGTCTTTTTTGGGCTGGTTTCAAGGGAACCCGAAAGGAAACCGAACATTTTTTTGTGAACACTCATCAGCCGCCCGGACCTCTGAGCTCGCGACGTGAGAACGCGCGTAACATGCATCGGAAGCCGACAAAACAACAGCAGATCAGTCAAACGAAACAGGGGCGAAGAGAAGCCCCGCCAAGTGACCACGATATGCTGATTGGGCTTAGGGCGAGCTGAAACGGCATTGAACAGCTGCAGCAAAATAGCGAAAAGGTGCTGAGCGTGCTGGTGGCGTTAAGCACCAAAAAAGCCGGAAAGACTCCCTACCCCAATCGGGTGGAAGTGTTTGATGTTCTTCAATGCCACAAAGGATTTGCCATGTCCGTGGAGGACTCGCTTAAACCCGGCGCGAACCCGGGAGCAAATCGCCCGCTGGACATGGTCTCAACGATCCAGCCAATGAAAAAGCCATGAGTGGCGACGAACTCAACAGCAAGAGTCACCCTTTCTGACAGGCGAGAAATTGGCAGAAGCTGCAAAGTTACAAAGGGCATTAAGGGCCTGCTGAGGTCTTTGGAGCCAACCTGCCCATGCACCGGAATGAGCGGAACAAGTCGCGATTTGGAGGGTTGATGTGAGGAATCATACCCCGAAAGCGACCCAAAAGTTCCTTGAAACACTCGTCCGGGACCTGCCTAGTCTCGTCTTGAAAACACTTTAGAAACAAGTCCTCAGGGTGGTAAAGGTTCTGAATAGAAAAGCCTTGGGCTATCGAGACAAACCCAGGTGTCTCTCTGGCCCAAAACAGGCCCAGGTCTCTTAAAAACGCAGTCGCAAAAACCCTGCAGGTGTTCATGGTTTTGTGCCAGACAATGAAACAGGGCTTCTCAACCCCCCCCCCCCTAAAAAAAAGGAAAAACAAAAAAAAGAGAAGAAACAAAAAAGGGAAAACAAGCTTCTTAAAATCCGGCCGGCCCGCCCCCCCCAAAAACAAAAAAAACGCAAAAAAACACGCAACAAAAAACGGGCGGTGGTCGCCCAAAACCGGGCGGCGATTGTGTCCCCCCAACCGCCCGCATCGGCTGATCTTCGGAGCCTCCAGGCCCGGCGGGCTCTTGCGGGGCGCCAGCTCCTTGATCAGCTCCTAGGCCAAGCGCTCGCTCGCAAGCGCTTCGCTCTCGCTGGGAAAGCGGCGGTCGACATGTTTCTCCGGACGACATAACGTGGACCCAGGATCTAAGTAGAGCCTGTCTCATTCTTGGGGGGGTGTTCCCTCCAAAAGTGGTCTTCGAATCCCCACTAAAAGGGGACACCCCCTAACCAGGGTTTATTAGTCCGGGATTCACATTACGTCTCGCGCCATTGAGAATCTCTGGGAATGAAACCAGTGTTTGTTGCTATGTCCAGGGGAAGCGAATCGTAAACCAGGGTTGCTGAACGGTGCGAAATGGACTTCGCAAGCATCCGCGAGTATGATCAAGAAACCGGAAGAAGGGTCTTATGTGGACCCCAAAACAATCGACTGGTTTGTCGGGAGTCTCCGTTGAGCGGGAATCCAGATTACTGTGGGTGGCAGCCCCCAAACAAAGAATAGGATCTACTTAGATCCGGAGTTCTATTGGGTGATGCCACTGGGTTCCAAATATAGAAGCCCTTACAATGGTTGAGTTCCTTTTGGTGGTGAATTGCGATAGAACGCGGTTGCTAGTCAAATCTTAAAGGACTAAAAGCAAAATATATCCCACTTTTTTTGCCTGGACGCCAAAATGCACAACCCACATCCGCAAATGGCCACCGGAAATGCGGATCCTGAAAAAACATGTGGTTCACAATCCATTGGGAATCCGAAAGGGTAGTCCAAACATGGGTGGACCCCGCATGGTGGACATGTGTCTGTTCGTTGCAACTCTGCTGATGGAAGCATTGGTGGCGGACAGTTCGGGCTCGATAGTCGATTTCGCAACTTCCTTCTTTTAGGGAACTTGAGCCTACAAAACAGCCTCTAAGTGTCCATGGCACAGATGGACCAAAAACTTTCAGTGAAACCCGTTGGAATCTGGGTAGGTGGCTCCTCACATTATGCGCTCCCTTAAAATGGTGGCCTCGATTTGGTGTTGTCAACCCAATCCAAAATCCTAAATTTTGTGGCCTGCTTTTATCATTTTGTTTCAAGGGATTCCCGACGAAATTGGCTCGCAGAAGAAGAAAAAAAACATGCCCACCTGTGCAGATCTCAAAGAACGGCTGATTTGTCCGGCCCCCTCAAGCTCTGGAAGCATTTCACATCGGCCAGCAACATCCAACCCAAAAGACCGGAAAGGACCTGCAACGAAGCGCTCAGAGGCTTTCTACTCGACGCAACCAATGATCTCTCTATGAAAGGTTGGGATTGGTGGTTTGGTGGTTTGGGACCGTTTCCTATTTACCCTCTACAAGAACCAGGGATTCAAATCCCCAAACCACCAATCCAAACCACCACTTAGGGGTTACCTGATATTCATTGTTGTGCCTTTGCCTTACCTTCATCTACCCAGGTTCTGATTGTGGCTCACCTGAGGCTGCAAGCGTTGTTTTGCCGTGGACACGATGCAGGATGACAGGGGGGGGGGGGGGGGGGGGGGCTCCTTACAAGTTCTTATAAGCAAAAGAAGCAGCCAAGGGGTTAAAACCGTATATTGCATAATGTACATAATCCAGGTGTGTTGGATTGAATCACGGGGTTATCCTGCTACCATTGTTTTATTTGGGGGTTAATCGATATTCCTGGCGCCAAAATGAGCATGGGCAACTTGTCCCATGTGGTGAAATTCAAATGCCATGTATCATAAGGAGACAATTGAGGTGTGTGGGATTGAATCAGGGGTTTATCCTGCTATCGTTCTGTTCAAAACCCGGTATTCAGATGGTCTATCCAGACCCATGCTTCAAGAATCAAGAAGGCGGATATCCGCAACAATTTCTGGCGACTGCCCTTAACCGGATCATCAATCCCCGAATCGGTTTTGATAGCACGTGGCTCAGTTGAATTTTTCGGGAATCCTCCAGCTGCAGGCGGAAGAGGTTGGACTTGTAGAGGTTCCGGGTACGCGCGATTTCCAGCACCTGGCCGAAGGTTCTCCAACTCGTTTTTGGGATCCTCCACAAAACTCCGCTGACCCGAACCCGATCCAAAGATGTGCAGCTGAATGTCGGAGATGCTCCATCTGCTCAACGTGAAAAGGAGAACCGAAATCCCGTTTTGACGGGTGCAACCAAACTGTTCCTTTCGCCCCAAACTGTTTTGGGGGTTCCCGTTCAAGCAACCCAAAGTCGCAAGCCTGACACAGGGGCCCTCAGCCCTCAGCCACCCATCCGGATCCTTTGGGTTGGGGTGTCGGGGGATGGGTATTGGCAATGGGGGATGAAAAGCTTACTTTAAAAAAGACAAGGTAGGTGTGCCAAAACAACAAGGCTGGCTTTTTGACTCCAATTCTCCCCTAAGGAAGCCCAACAAATATGGATCGCTGGATTGATGCTCATTTGTACAGACCCAAACTGAGACCAGCGCCTGTGCTTTGATTTGTGCGTTTACCAGCGCCTGTGTTTTGATTTGTGCGTTTACCAAGATGATCCAAAGAGAATTCGTATCCCGTCAAGCGTAAAATGACCCAAAACAAAAGAGAGACAAGTAAGCTCCCTGACTTCTTGGAAGCTTCTGGTATCGAAAGCTGCCAAAACCTTCCCCTCTAACCTGCAGCTGCAGGGCCGCTTAGGGAAAAACGCCTTGGACCGATTCCGAAACGTCAGTTTCCATGTTGGAAGGGAAGGGAATTACAAACTCTGTGTGGATGTGTGTTTTTGATGAGGCTTACCCTCCCTCCCACCAACATAGCTGTGGGAGAAGCCACTCCCGTGTCAGGTGCGAGGCCTACCCGTTAGTGGGACAACAGAAATGCCACAGCCCGTTTGGGGTGTCCAAAGCCCATTTCTCGTGCCACACAGCCAAGTGCCCCAAATGTGGCAGGGTTCCAAGAACCGGAGTTCATGTGAGAAGGTTCCTCACTCTTTCCCCTGTAAAATCACCCATCCAAAGGAAGCTACAATTTCGAACCTCGCTGAAAGATGATGTTTAAAACCGCGTGTAGGTGGAAATGGAGCAAGTTCCACCTTGCTCCGTGAGAAATTTGCAAGTCCCAAGCTGTCTAAAATCTCCAAGGGGTGACCAGCCTCACCAATCCCAAGGGGCGTTTTGATCATGGCACCTATGTCCCAAAGGGTGCTTTTCCGAACTCCTGTCCCCAAGCATCACCCCACATTGCCCCTTTGGGGAGAAAAAAATCAGAGGAGAAGCCGTCATTTTGGGAGCTTTTTCTCTGGGGCTCCTCAATTCCTGGAAACCCAACGGGCCCACCAAAAGGTCAGTAGGATGACTTACCATGTGGGTTGCATCAGCGGTACCGGCGGTACCCTTTCAAGCATCGGCTCCCGGGATCAAGGTCCCACCTTCAAGGTCCATGTCCGAAAAAGAGCCAAACCCGCGCGACCGCGGGTTAACCGCGTAAAAAAAAAGGACTCGCTTTCAATGCGGCTTGAACTCGGAAAAACTAGCACTAGACACGAAGGAAAGTTGCGTTAAAAAGCTAAGGAACCGGACGGCCTGGGTGGAGCCAAGGAAAGAAAGGCCGTCTGCCAAAGCCAGAGCCCAGGACCGGAGGCCAAAAGCTGTGAAGGAAGGATCCATGGGCCCCATCCATCAAGGCACCACTTTGAAGCCATGCTTGGAACCAGTTTTGCACCATGGAAACCATGGTTGAAACCCATTGTTCATGGGTATTTATAAGGGAACCATCATCAGGGTTTCTTAGGTAGCGCGGGATTTCGTCCATCCACAGTATGAAAGCCTCACGAGCCTCACGGAGCGTGCAGCGCATGAAAGCATGAACCCATTGATGCCATGTGTCACTGTGGCGACCAACCCGGTCGGGTTCTTCCAGGAAGCAGCTTCATGGGAAATCCTGTTTGCACTCTGTGCGACCCAGCTGTTGTCACATGCTGTGACTTTCTTCTCTGCCCTGCGAACCACTTGCAATTCACCAGGAGTGGAACACTGTGGGGGATGAACACCCATTCATAGTCCTACTCCCTCTACAAATTAACATGGAACCCAAAAGGTGGATTTATTTCCCAAAAGACGGGTCTGTCGTTTTTGGAAGCTCACTTCCCTTTCTGGTTGCCTCTGGAAGGCCCTTTCTGGTTGCCTCTGAAAGGCAAACCGAAAGGAAAATCGAACATTTGGGAGATGTAGGACGCAAAAAAAGTCCGGGCCGGCAGCCCTTTCAAATGGGGGTATGGAGTAGCGCGATGTTACTCGGACGCAAGCCCTGACCGGACTATCAAAGCTGGGCAGTTCATGTGCAGCCATCCCGTCCACAAGTCCGGCTGCTGTTCAGCATGTCCAAAGCTTTGCCCCAAACTGAGTATGTCCCAAGGCTTTGGAAACTTCATCGTCAGCCTCGAAATACTTCAAAACTACTTCAAGCCCTTTGCTTTCCTTGTCTCATGGGTTCCTCATTTTGAGGCCGAGTGGCAACGGCCACTACGAAACGCGTCCGACGCGGGTTCGGGGATCGATCGCCTCCTGGGCGTCTGGGGTCTTGTAGAGCTCGGCCTTGGCCTTGGCGGCCTTGGCCTCGCCTCCGAGCCACTTGCTCAAACCCCGGCGCCAGTTGGTTGGGTCCGGGGACAATCCCCGGCGCCATTTTCGAGCTGCGGGAATCCGCCCGCAAAAATTGAAGCATGGCTCGAGACCATCTTAATATCGGGTTTTGAAGCCTCCGGTGGGTATGGGAAAGGGGCGCCGTTTTGCGGATTCGAAGGGCACTGGAAGCCTTGCCCTCCGACATCAGTCCAGGAGACTGACACACACCGCCATGCCAACCAAACCGAACCCAAAAAAACCACATCTCTCCCCAAAATGTCTGCTCCAACTGCCAAACCCTTTGATGGGCAGCAGCCTATGACTTTCCCTATGGTCTCTGCATGTCATTTCCTTTGCCGGCCCAAAATTTGTCAGTACCCTGTAAGATTCCCGGGGAACAAAGGCCAAAGTAAATGAAGTATCATTCTATCACATCTCCAGGAAATTCCCCGGGAACTTGGCCATCTCTACTTCCTGAAGAAACCGCCTGGTGTTGGTCTCTTGGAGTCAGTCTTTGGTCAAATTCCAAGGAGTCACCAACCGACCTGGAGAATCCTTACCGGAACCTCGGCCACAGATCGCAGCCTTCAGATTTCCCCCCCCTTGGCGTGGCCCAACCTATGCCCCGCAAGAATGTACCTTGGGCCGCCACTTGAAACTAAGAAGGGAAACCACCACCTGGAAAATTTGTTAAGAAAAACAACCAAAAAGCCAACTGGGGCCCGGTGCCGTCCGGAAACTGTGCTCTTTGCAGCCCCCACAAAATGGAGAGGGGATGCAAAGAGAGCAATGAAACTGCTGCTTGTCTGATTTGTTTGAGCAACACGACTGGGCTTCCCACTTCCAATACCACCTGCTTAGTAGATCGGTTAAACAATAACTTACCCTGGTTCTAACCTACCCTGATGTAGGTTGAACATCGGTTTTCTTGCTCTCTTGCCCTCTTGCCCTCTTGCCAGCCTCCGCCATCAGCCTGTGCGATCGGCAAGCTTCACTGATACAGGATCCCAACCGGAGCTGTTTTGGACTCCTTGACCCGCATGCCCGTCCCCATGAACCAGGGACAATGTGCGTTGTTCCCTGGCCTGTCCCTGGATTGTTGGAAGCATGGATAAATTCCATTGGTAAATGAAACTGAAACCAAACTGATCTGCCAGTGGGGTAGGAGAATAAACAGCATTTTTGGGACAAGCTGCCTTGTCCTCCATCAAGAAACCGATCCAATCCCCTCACAGTTTCAACCCAAAAGGCTCTCGAGAAGTCCTTGCCAGCGGCTGTCTGGGTCTCAAAACAGCCCAATGTCCGCGCATGGGAGCCGAATGTCGTTGTGTCAAAATGAGGCCCTAGTTCTTTTTGCACGCCATGGAGAGTCCAAGCTGCAGATTCCTGCCGTTATGATGGGTATACAAGGGTATATTGCCCAGGGAGAAAAAAAAACCGACTCTAACCGCCACGTCCACAATGGACAACAAAGGCGGCCATGAGACATACATTGATGCTCCTCCCAAAGATGGTGGTTGTCCTTTGGTTTTCCAACCGCCAAACTTTAGGAGGTCCCCTGAAACACGACACCCCCAAAAGTGTTCCAATTGAAGATTTCTGGGCTTCAAGCACCGCTCGTCGCGGCTTGGGAACCTTCCGAATGGTCCGTGAAAAACGAGAAAAGCTGCTGAGAACATCTCCTCATGGGGGCTGCGGGGGAGGGAGGTGGGGGGGAGGACGCCCAAAAAAGCCCTTATTAAGCCCTTGGTAAGGCCTTATTTGGGGCTTGTTTGGGCTCCCCCACCCCCCAACCTCCTTCCCCTTGAAACTGATTCTTCGGTTTCATGGCGTGCCACTGCGCTGGGGTAAGTCGTTGAGACATGTTGGTTTTCCAATCTTCTCTTTGCAGGCCCGAATGCCATTCAAAAAGCCCCCCGCCCCAAAAGAAAAGGTCGTGGCTGGAGCAAAAATGTTACGAGTCATTTAGCCAACTTCGCCTCTTTTAGTATTAGAAAGCACAACCCTTTGCCCGAAAACCCAGGCGAAAAGCCAAGTGGCGCTGGCGCGCCCTGACGCCCGTTTTTTCGGCAGAGAATCGCAGTCTGCAAGCCGTGCCCCTGGTTGAAACGGCCGCTGCTCTTCGAGCAGTGCCAAAAGCGACAATTTACAGTGGGCAAAAAGTGCCGTGGCAAAAGCGACCACGCGCCGGCTTTTTGATTGAAAACAAAGAGGGGTCGAGATGTTTCGCTCGGATGTTTGGATGTTTGGGCCGCCGAGGGCGGATTGATGCAAATCCGAATCTGGATCCTTGGTTCTCCCGGTTCCCTTTGGCATCTCGGGATTGTTTTGGTGGCCAAATGGCTCTCAGTGCCCGCGGTCTCGGGAAAATCATTGTGGCAGACCTGGGCTCATTGCCAGCCCTTGGCTGACCGGACCTCCAGTCAGAAACGGCAAAGAAACCGAGCGCCCAATCCACCCCTTTTTTGGCCGCGGGCTTTCAAGGAGCTTCAGGACTTTCTAATTGAAATTAAATGGATGCTAAGGAAAGACCTCAATCAGAATTTCCAAACGAGAATTAAATTGAACAAAAATAACTGCAATACTGGAGGTCGCGTTCACGCCGTCCAGCCATGGAGTGCAGGAGGGGCCCTGCCCTCCGCTCAACCCATGGCCGCCTGCCCTGCGCTCCCCTTCACGGCCCGGCGCGGATCGGCCGACCCGGAGCGCACGACGGGCAAGGGGCGATGTCCGTGCGGCCAAAACGCACCCCGCAGTCAGATCTCTCAACACGGCGACATCTTCGACTTTCGATTTTTGCGGCTCTGCACGGCGCCTGAAATGATGCGCAACTTGCCTTTGGCAAGGCGATTTTTGCGAGCATGCTCTTGCGGCGTGCTCAGTTCCAGCGGGTCCCATTGCTTTCTTGACCCTCCAAATCCCTGTCCCCTGAGCCGGCTGGGAACTTCTGCCCTCCTCTCAGTCTCGAGAGTTCCGCCGCATGTCGTGGTTCGGCCTCACGTCGCGCTGAGCCCCGTGTTGTGGATTCCTCGAATATTCCGATGGGAAGCCCCGCCCTTGGTGCTAGATGTTTGACACCCATCACATCGGGTGTCTTGTAGTTGGGAAGAAGCGCGCCATGGTGCATGATGAGTTTGCTTAGTCGTAGAGACAGAAACTCCTGGCCAGTACCGCCTGCAGGGGAAGTCATGATTGAAATTCATCTCCCTGTCCTCAAGCCCTATCCCCCCAGAAAACGTCCCCCTCGAAATTTTGAGCCCTTCGGTTCTTCTTCTGAAAAAAGAAGATCCATCTAACATCCTTGGGCTGGGCAGCATTTACACCCTCCAACTTAGAACTAATTAGTTTGTAAAGCAGGCCATGCAAACCGCGGGAGTCTAAGCAAATGGTGCGGAAAAGGGTGTTGGGGGGCAAATGCCTGAATTCCTGCCTGCATATTCATGCCCAGTCTCCGGGAGAACTGCAAAAGTCTAAGGAAAAAGGCCTTGGCCCAGGCAAGGCCTAATACAAGAAGACACCAACTGATCCCCCCCCAATAGTAGGATGGGTTTATTCATCGGTCCATAACCCTCTAAAATGGGACACTCGTGTTATTCAGTCACACCTGGCCCTTCAAAGAACATACCAAACAAAACCGACCAAACCCAGCTTAAACCAAACCAACCCCAACCAACTTACACCAAGCTTCCTTGATTCCGAATCCAACTTGCACCCAAAAATGCCAGCTTGCACCTCGGCCACAAACATTTCCCCTTAACACATTCACTCCTAAAAAAACACCTCGCCCCGGCCCAAAACCGGTGTTTGCAACCACCCCCGACCTCCCTCCCTGCCGCCGACCAACTCCCCTCCCGCCCCGCCCCATGGCCCCGGGCACGGGCATCCCCGGCACCTGCGGCCGCGAGTTCAGCGGCCGCCCCTGGGCGTCGAAGCCCCGCAAGGCCGGCGGGGGCCAGCTGGGCGGCCCCGGGCGCCCGCTTCCTGAGGCGGGGTTCGGGTGGGGGGTTCAGGCGGGGGAGGGGGGAGGGGGCGAATCCAGACATCGCACTGGTTGAAACCATGGTTGAAGCCATGTATTGCTTCCTCGGAGCGGGTTGGCGGTGTTTGATTTGGGGGGGGGATGCGGTTTGACGGGCTTGTTTGTTTGCTTTTGTTTTCGTGTTTGCTTTTTGGGGGGGGTCCTTGATGCCATCCGGTAGGGATGCGTGTTGGCTGGCGGGTTTCCTTGGTGCCATCTGTTAGGGAATGAGAAAAGGAAGGACCCAGAGATAAACCATCGTGGTGGTTTCCGAGGGGACCAAAGGGGTTCATTCAACCGCATTCCCTGAGCACCAGCAAGTTTCGGGCGGTTTTGCGCGGGTTGGGGGAGGAGCTTCTCAAGGAAGGATGCTCATCGCAAAACGGGTAGGTTCTGAAAAAACATCCACTCTTTGAAACAGCCAGGTCAAGGAAGGAGCCATGGGCTTGGATATCTTTTTGGTGGTCCCCCCCTTGTCGGTTTTAGGTAGGGATGGGTTGGCGAAATCCACACCTCCGTTCTAAGAAACCATGGTTGAATGAAACCATGAGGTTTAAGTTGGTATTTACCAGGGAATCGAATCAGAACCCAGAGTTTCTAAACGGAAGGAAACATGGGGATGGGTGGTGCCCCTTATTTGCAAGGAAAACTTGTGTGGGTCCCCTTTTTGAAGGAATATATGCCAGCACCCGGGTCTCAACCACTGCTGTTTGCACAGTACTTGGGATTGCGGACATGGGAAAAGCAGGCGCTGGGGGGCTGTATTTTTGTTGGTTGCTTTTCTGTTTGAATTGTGTTTGAAGGAAACTATCCATTTGAGAGGGTCCAACATAAAAATGACACACGTTTTCTAGAAAAAACCCTGTTCAAAGGCCTGAGGCTTTTGCCGTCCAGGAAACTGAAATGGGGGCCCCCGAAAGGAGGACGCGGGTCTATGTCAGTCAGTCATCGTGTCTAGGGCATTGATTTGTTGCCAGCCGTGTCTAGTTGTTCAGTGCCCAAGGCAAGTGAGGGGAAGGGCCGCTGACGGGATCGACAGAGGTGCGTAGATATCTTCCCCATAAACATCACCCTCTGTGCAAATCAGGGGCTCGCATGGAAACCAGCTGGGTTGCAGGGGTTGCCGTGCCGAGTAGGACGCTGAAGTTCCGTTTGCGGGAATCACAGAAACTGGCTACAAGAACTGATCTCTTCCGCCAAAAGGTCTCGCTTCCTTTGATTTGGACTACGGGCCATGGAGCGTGGCACGTGCCATGGATCGTCTATTTTGCAGCCAACCCTAAATATGGTGACCGCAAGTGTTCGCTGGGTGGGGCAAACGTTTGGAAGCCAAAAGTTATTTCTTGGAGTTAGGCGTTGAATGTGTCTGCTTTAAGACCGGAAGCAATTGTCGTTTCCATTGGCTTCGTTTTAAAACCACAAAAGAAGGGTACCACTACAAAATAGAACAGGGCCTGGTTGGGAGCTTCAAAACCAAACTCAGACATGATGGGAGCAAAATGTGAAAACCCCAGTGCGCTCGGATGATCAAATTACATAGAAGTAACGAACCCCCCCTCCGGCTCTACTGAACATCCCGGTTCCCCTACTTGTTGGTTACCATGCAACCATAGTCGCGGCAAAAGGCTTTGGATTCCAGGGAGCCGGGCTCGAAAACCAAAACCCTTGGTGAAACTTAGTTTCTTGGATGGCTCCGGTCCCAAATGCGAAGCCTCTGATACAAATATGAACATCCTTCTACGTAAGTTCCCTGGAAAAAAAACAAAAAAGACTCCCAGTAATAATAGAATCCTAAAAAAAAAAGAGAAAATAAAACATCCTCTTAAGCAAATGGAAGTGAATTGGATGATGAGTATCCCAAAAAGGCCAGCCGTGAATGTGAGCCAGAAATCGGTCAGGGCTCTGGAGCCCATCCTTATCAAGCTGCCGGGTTGGGATTTGACGCTTGAGGCTAGCCCCCTTTTGGCGGAATTGCACCCCCCGAAAAATCGAAGCTCTCGGAATCTGAGAACGCTGGCTGGAGAGATCCCAGAGAGCTTCCAGGCGATGAATTTGAAGCGCCGAACTCAAGCGCTTGGTTTCCCGAATCCTCACCATTTCGCTGTCCATTTCGAGTCCCGAAACAGAAAAAACACTCTTCGGGCGTTCTTTTTGGTTGGGCCCCCCCCCTCTTTCGGTGGGGCCTTAAAGGGAAGCCAAAACGAGAAACACGAAATCCCACCACTTTTGGCGGGTCCCCTAAACACAGAAAAGGACACGCCCCTTCGCGGCCATGGCATAAGGAGAACTCGATTCGCCGAAGGCACTGACGATGGCGCCGTGCCGCACGGAGCGCTGCAGGCCCAGATTCACCGAGGTGACCTGCGCGCGGCGCATCTGGGCTGAGCTTCCGAGGCCGCGAAACAAGCGAGCCGCGAGAGCTGAAAACTTAAGAAAGTCACACCCACATGGCTATGAGGATTTGTTTCTCACGGAACCACCTTAAACAAGTGGACATACATTCCCACCAAAAAAACAACCGTTGTGCACCTAAAGGGTCCCCAACTACTTGGTTGCTGTTGACACCCCTGCAAAAAGTGTTTAACTGTTTTTTGGGGGGGTTAGTGGAAAACCTCTTGATTTCCCAAAAAGTTAAAGTCTAAAGATCCAACCCAATAGCAGTCAAGCAAAACCCCGACAAAACCCGGCAAAGACCCACTGGCACTCCAAATCTGGCAGAACAAACTCGGGAGTCTGGTGGTATGAACGATATGGAGAGGACCCGTGGCTACCCCCTCACTTGGAAGGGCACATGCTGCACAGGCCTCTTTCCCAGAAGGAAAGGTTTGTCTTCCCGGTGCACCAAACTCTACTCGGTTGCGAAATCTGCTCCCCTGCGAAAGTTTAACTCCTAGCGGTTTAGCGGAAAACCGTTTCATTAGGTGGCAAAACAGTTAAAGTCCTAACATCCCTTGACAAAATGCACCAAACGATATTTGTTGGCCGGAGGGCTTGTGCTTCTTTGAGCTATACTCCATTTGGGTACACCAAAGCACCAACGGAAAAAATGACCCACTTGGCGGGGATCGTGGCAGAAGGCAAGACAAGGGGGATTCACACACTTTCAACTACAAATGGATCCGAAGGTGAGTGGAGGTTGGGTTCTTCAATCATATCCCCTACCTTCAGCAAGTCTTCGGGGTAGCCTCATTCAGAGAGAAGCAAAGAGAAAGCACCCAAATCACTCCCTCAGAACAAGCGAGCATTCCGAGAATAAAGAGGGAAAAATATGTGCAAAATGCTGAACTCCCTGCATCCGACACTTTTCTGCGCTGGTAAGTGTAACCCCAATGACCGGGCAGAATCCAATTGAACGGCACTCCCCTTGTGCCGAAGCCGAACAGCAACGGCTACAGTGGAGGGTTGACTATCGCTGTGAGACTCCAAAAAGGATCACTCCTCGACTCCTCAACATGCTTTGCACCTTACCTCTGTTGAGCACAAAGGATCCCTGTCGATGTATTTGTTTGCCTTCTCTTTGAAATCCATGCAAGAGGGTCCCATTCTCTTGGCTTGTTCATGGCTGTAGACCTACTAGAGGCTTCCATGAGCCACGGCGAGCCTATGGTCCCCCTCGATCCGAACACCCCAAGCCAAAGGACCGCTTCTTTCTTTTTTTTGGCCCATGGACTCCTGGGGAGTCAGCGTTTGAAGAGACGCCCAAGCATAGGTGTCCTTTTAGGGGAAATAGATGGATTTCCCTGGTAGATGATCAAACCACCAGGTAAACCAGGAATCGCCATCGATTTGTCTAGCAAAACCACCAAAAAGGACACCTATGGTTTCAACGGCTACCTTTGGGCTTCCCTTTAAAGATCAATGTGCCGAACCCCTAGGATGGACCAGAACTGTCTTCTAAAACAAAAACCCAAGCCAAAGGACCAGCTTTTGGTTCTTTTTTGGGCCCATGGACTCCTGGAGAGTCAGCGACAAGAGAAGCGACGCTCCAGCCCCCGCCAGACTCCCCGCCTGCTGCGGCTGCCGCGTCACGATCTGCGGCACCTGCAGCGGCACCGTGCCGGGCACCGTGCCGGGCCTCGGAGGCGAAAGGCGCCGCTTCGATCGCCTCACGCCTTTGGTCGAGGTCGTTGAAAACCAACAGGCGTCCATTTGCTTTTTCGCCCCCTGGAAAAAAATAACATGTCCAATAGTGATAGATTTCCATTAAAACCAACAAGGGGAAAATAAAAAATGATCATAAGCAAATGGAAGCAGGGCCTTTGGGCGACATGAAATCGCTAGCACTTATATGAGGGGTATATACTGCCCTACTTCACTTGTGCATTCATCACCGGTCACCAATCGCAAAATGCCAACTTGACAACTTGTTTCCCAAAAGGGGGACTTAATGAGCCCCGTTTGCTGACTGGAAAAATGAGAAACTATGTCCAGTAGTGATAGACTCCCTTTTGAGCCAGCTGGGAGAATGTGTCAAACAAATAAAAAAAGGGGGAAAAAAGAAGAAACAAACATAGCGGTGGCTTGTTTGGTTGGCAATGACCCCCTCGGACGGTCGATTGGACTTGAAAGGGCTCAGGTCCCGGCAGTTGACGCTGATTATCCTGCTGCCAGGGCTGCTGCGAATGCCTGCAACGCGTGGTATTTGTTTGATACTGTGGATGGACGAAATCCTGCACCACTTGAAAACCCGGGAAAACCATTGTTTGTGGGTATTTACAGGGGAATCCTCATTCCAGGGCTTCTTAGGTGGTGCAGGATTTCGTCCCCAGCAAGTCCAGGAGATTTGGGCCGAACTCTTGGTTTTTGCCCAGGTTTTGGCCATTGTAGAGTGTCCTGCTGGTTTCCATAAGCCATGCGGACAAGCCTGCTTGTTGAACCCTGACAGAAGGTGGTGAACAGGGTTGCTCTTCCCCCTGCTTGCAGGAGCAATGGATGCCCTTCAAAAAGACACACTCCCAATGGCCATGAGGTTTAATAAGGCACCACCTCAAAAGTGGACATAACTTCCGACCCAAAAACCGGTGTGCACCAAAGGGTCCCCTACAAACAATCATTCCCAACTCAGGAACGCGAAGGCATAGCATCGGAGGAGGGATGGTCCCAGGTCCAAAACGTTCGCAACCCGAATACGGTAAGATATGGCTTTGTTTGGTGAGCCGTTGGCAGGGAGTACAACAGGGGTTCCGAGCCATTTTTCCCTTCTGCGAAGCTCCAAAAGTTGCAGTTTCAATGGAGAACACGAGTAGATTGCAGCTTTCGAAGGGGAACTCCACCCCGAAGCAACCCTAGGTGGTGAACAGGGTCGCGCCACTCTTCAAAGCAGTGGCGACGAAACTCCAGAGAGCGAGACCCCGAGATGGAGCAATGGGCACCTAGTAAGTGGTGAAAGGCCATGGCTGGAACCCACCTGCCATGGTTTGGCAGGCGAAGTACATTTTGGAGCAAAAGTACCACGGTTGGAAGTTCCTACAAAATACAAACTGGCTGGTATTGGATGGGACGGATCGCAAATGAGGCTTGGACTAGACGTCCCTCTCAGACAGAATTGATTTGTCTGGTTTGCGGACATGACAGCAAGAAACAACCGGGCCCCCGGGCCAACAAAAATCCCATGCCCACTTACGAAAAGTGGGATTCCCCCTTCAAAAGTGGCAATTCGCTACTTACAAAAGGTGGACTTCCCGTTCAAAAGCCGCAAGCCACTCATTTCCTCGTCCCGTTGGACTCCACATCCGTCCGAATCCCGCGGCTTCGCTCGATCTGGATTCGCCTCACCGGTGGCCGCTCGGGTGGCGGGGACCGGTGCCTGCGCCGCTCCTCCTCGATCTCCTGGAGGTCGCGCGCGCGAGGCAAAGGCGAAGGCGCAAAGCGGTCTCCGCGGATTTTTCTATGGGCGCCCGAGCCCTCTGGGCCCTTTTCTGGGAGATCTTCCGTTTAAAACTTGTGGGTTGAACAGAAACTACCACTAAAGAAAACCGTTTTCAGAACCCCCCACGAAAAGTGAAGAACTTGTGGGTGAAACGGAAACCACGACATCCCAAGCTAAGAATGCTCAGGAGACGGCTGGGACTGCCCTCTTTGCCGGGCCTCCAGAAAAAAGACAAAAGAGCGCTGGGGAAAGTTACTTGGAAGCGCCTGGGATCCTCAGAATCGACAAAGAATCAAACCTGGTATTGAAGAAATTGAGTGTGGCTCAGGCCTTTTTTTGCAGAGGGAGGGGGCTTCGCGGCTTACCGCACGCCATCCCTGAGAGTTGATATTCGCCCAAAGATTGCAAGCCACAGGTGGAGGTGATGATTCCTCAGACCCTAGCTGAAGAATCTGTTTGGAGGTTGGCCTCGTTACAGAGCCAAGCACGCCACGATCACCATGGGCTGAAAGAGATCCCCCTCAAGTCGCTGCCAAACAAAGCAACTGGACATGTCTTCTCGACTATGAGGTTTCATGGCCAAATTTCTTCGGCCCAAAGCTTGGTTGCCGCTGCTAAAAGTTCAACCTTTTGGGGGGTCCAGTGGAAACCCCTTGGTTTCAACCAAAAAGTTAAAGTCTAAAGATCCAACCCAACAGCAGTCAAGAAAGTGCGCTTTTGGGAGAAGGACATCCTCTAGGCCCACGTGAACTCTCTATGGGCTTCCTCAGCCTGTCGTAAGCCAAGGATCAGCCAGGGACTCGCACAGTTTAATGCCGTTCTCGGGAACAGCCTGAAACACTTGGAACCCGGGTTGATGAAAGTGGGGCCGAACAAGACATTCACTGCTTCGCACAACTTCCGAAAAGCAACCACTGGGAAAAGCCGCTTCCCTCGACGTGGTTTGAATCAGTTTGGACCTTGCCTGGAACCCCAAGTAGCTACTTTTTTCCAGCCACTTTACCCACTAGTAGCCCATCATTTGGCAAAAGTACCTGCAAAATGAGGGCAACTGGGGATCTAGGTACTTTCCCTTTTGCCCTCTACCTGGAGTCTCCAAGTAGAGCTTCAACTCCAAATCCAACCCAACCTCCAAATGGCTGTGGGTCAAAACCAATGGTACCATTTTGCAATTTTAGTCTATTTTAGTGGTTGGATTGGGATGTTCACTGGGGGGTACGATTTGGATTTTGGCCCATGGCCAAATCCAACCCAACCAAAGGGCAAGGGAAATCTCCTGCTGCTGCCGGATCAGCTGTTCTCGCAGCTCCACCTCTCACAGACGCAGCTTCTCTCTCTCGCTCTCCTTAGTTGTTGTTGACACCCCTGCAAAAGTTTAACTTCTTGGGGGGTTTAGTGGAAAACCACTTGATTTCCCGAAAAAAGTTAAAGTCTAAAGATCAAACCCAATGGCAGTCAAGTCTCTCTATCTCTCTCTCTCTCTCTCTCTCTTTTTTTCCCGGAAACCAAAAGAGAGGGAGGTTTTCTACGGGCCGAACATGCGCTTTTGGGTCCTCTAAGTCTTGCTGGTGCCATAGGCAGGTGGGGATTCCCGAGCAAAGGAGGAGATGGCTTATAGGGGTCATTCCATTTCTCATTCCCTGCCTATCGCACCAGCAAGAAAAATGGCGGGTCTTCCACGGTTCATCCAAAAAAAATAAACTTTCGAGGCAAAGCAGGGGGGAACTCGGTACGGAACACGAGAGATATCACGTTCTGTTTCTGTTTTGCTTCTTTTCGGGACCGAAAACAGAACAGCCCGCCTTTGCGCCTTTGGAGCGGGACGTGGTTTTTTTCTTTTGGTCAAAACCCCTAATGGGGGGAACCAACAAGGGGGGTGGGTAGTTGGAGAACCGTAGGGTTCCTTAGGGATCTTTGGGGCTCCTTGGGGCTCCTTAGGGATCCTTAGGGAGCCTCCTTGCAACACCCCTTTTCAGAGATGCCCTAGCCACAGCAAATGATAAAATCCTTTTCTCCCCTCCGCCAAACTCGAAACGAGTCAACTCGAGTTTGACCTTTGGAGTAGCCAAGTCTTGAGGGAAACCAGCCGAAGTTGGGGAAAACCAGTCCATTGTGGGTCCGCCTTTTTGAGGGTACGCCGTTTGTGCATAAAATGGGAAACAAATCAAAACCCGTCAGGAAAATCAAACAACAACAAATTCTATCGGATGCCGTTTTCGAAGGAAACCAACAAAACAGAAACTGCCACTTCAAATGTTGGTTCGGATCCGCGCGATTCAACCCCATTGACTTCAGGTTTGCCTTCGGCCTTGCTACCAAAAACCCCGCAGGAAACCGGTAGACCCACCGAGTTGCAGGGGTTTTGGGTTTTGGTGCGGGGCCCACCGGAGCCACAGTGAAGGATTCATTGGAAGCACCCATCAGATTCTGGGTTGACAGCAGAAGGCAGCTGAGTCGCCATCAAACCTGGGATCCGCACATTGGGTGATCCTAAAACCCCCGAAATAAGAGGTGTTTTCGTTGGAAAACCCCAAAAGGCCACCCCGCCAAAAGGCTACCAACTCACAAAAAGGCAAAGCCACTTGTTCTTGGGACTTCCCCGCCCGGGGTGTCCCTTTTGGGATCTTCCATTCTTGCCAGGGCGTGTAGAGACTCTTGCTTTACTGCGCCGACAAAGATGGTGTTGGGCGCTCGCTACCAACCGCCCGCCTGCATCTGGCGCTGTTGTTCCAGCTGCCGCTTCTGGTTCTCGAGTTGCTCCCTCAACCTGGGCCGGTGCGAACCAAAGGCCGATCCTGGGCTGTCCGTTGTCCGATCCGCCAACAGCTACCTGCAGATTGACCTGAAACCCAAAAACCTGCAAACCCCTGGTGAGATGGCAAGTTCAGATGCCCAAATGGATTCGGGGGTCGACCAAGCACATACGTCATTCTAATTGACAACTCAAACATTGCACTTTGGACAACCCTTTAAACTCACTTCCGTTGATCCAAATGAACCCTCCCTGTACAGGGGAGCCTGGAACTCAGAAAAGCTGCACAGTCTCTTGGGGCGTTCTTTTCCAGCATCCACAACTTGGAGTCTCCTTTCCTGAAACCCCGGGCACATCTTTCTTTGGAGGGCAAAACCCACTGGGTGCCGCCATGTGCCGCCTTCTGAACCTGATGCCAACAAAGGCCCCTAACCTTGACCAACCCCCAGGGCAAGGGGAAGTCCGGTGCTCATAAGCATGACACCCATTTCGTGGAGGAATTTGGCAACGAGGTCCTCACCCTTTGATTTCTTGCCAAGGTCACCCCTGCAGGTTGCAGGGAAATGACCCCCTTGTGGCTTTTGCAGTTAGTGACACACACACACACCGCTTTGCTTCCTTGGAAACCATCAAAGTGGTTGCAGCATGTTGAGTTCCACACAGCCCTCAAAGGTATCATAGAAAGAGGGTGCTTACCCGCCCCAACTTTCCACAACCGAGACGTGTCCTGGAAATTTGTCCCCCCCGACCTCTATGATGTGTGTACCGACGAATCTAAAGGTAGCCCCTTGTTTCGGAGGTAGGAAACGGCCGGTATGTCGGTGCTGTTCAAAAATGGCGACCGTTGGTGTCCTTTAAAACCTGGGTGTCTGCTTCTCGGGATACGTAGGTCCTCCAGTAGAGAGGATAGAATAAGGGTACCCCTTTTTTCTGTATTCTTTTTTTAGTAGGGGAACCCTCCCAACCAAAAAAGTTGGTAAAAGGGCACTACTGGGGGACTTAGGTACCCTATTTGGATGCATTCAAGGGACACCACAGGGCCACGACCCATCTTGGGTGGTTCACAGACCAAGCCGCTGCTCCTGCAGTTTCCTCTGCTCCTCAGCCTCTGCGCGCTGTTGCGCTGCCTGAAAAAGGAGCCAAGCACACGCTGGAGCGACCCCAAGTGATAGCCACATTGCACGTTGCTTGGGAAAAACGGCATTGAAGAATGTTGCTTAAAGGCAACACTTACATCATCGGGGGCTTTTTACAGCATCAGGGGATAGCTTATGCTCCAAATGGTATATGTCGCACACGTTCGTGGTGTCACTTCGTTTTTTCTGAGGGCGTTAATCATAGTTAGCGGAACTGATAGACTGCGGAGTGAAAGCGGCCAAGAAACAGCTGGTTGGACATCAAACGCTGCGGGTTTGAGAACGAGACACTTTTTTCCTGTGGGCAGAATGCGGAAAGACTACGGGGAAAACAGCGGAAAGCTACCGCAAGTCTGCGAACAGTTCGACTCCCTGGAAATGGCACACACACCTCAAGGACTCCCCAAGGCAGCTGTGGAGTCGTTTTGCGGCTCATGGACCAGTTCTCCAAAACCATGCGGGCCGATGCGGCAGCGAACCTCTCGCGCGGATGTCGCGCCTGCTCCTCTTCCTGGCGGATTTACGCGCACGTTAGAACACGGGCCGAGTTAAGATCCACGGGGCTTACCTGTCAACCAGTAGGAAAACCATAGCTCAGGCCTCCGTGCGAAAAGGAGGGGCCTCTACAAGAGGAAGAAAGGATCCGAACTCCTTTTGAACAAAAATCACCTCCACTGAACCCCATAACTCCCCTGACTTCCTTCCAGGCCTTGTTCTTTTTTTTGGGGGGGGGAGGTTCGGGGAGGGAGGGTTGAATCCGATGTCTTCCAGAAACGATTCTGTGCCAAAGCGGATGTGTTTCATTGCTGCGGGTGCCCTAAAGATTGCCCCCGAAATTCCGGTGGCCCCCAAAACCCCACATGCAGTCATCCTCGGGTCACCTAACCCCTGCGTCGGAGCCGTTGCCAGGTCCGGATGTGAACTGCCTTGTCGGCTTAGCTCAGGAACCCGTCCGGGAGAGGTCCAGAGCTGAGAGAAAAGAACTGGAAGGGTTAACTCCTTTCCCTTTGCCCTTCCCAAGTTCCTTCCCATGTGCTCGCTTGAGAGCTTGCTAAGTGGAGTGCAGCAAGTCTGGTGAAGAATCTGGCCCCGAAGAACGGGTTAAGAACCCCAGGAAAGGCGGCAACTTGTTGGCCCTGCTTCAAATCCCGCGGGTGGATAGCCAACTCCCATCAGTCACCTGGGCAAATCAATCGGCTTCCAAAGATCCCAAGGGCTCTTCCCAGAACCGGACATGCAACCGGAATGAGCTATTGAACCCCTACCAAAAAAATATGAGTGACCATGATTGCCATTTGGTTCGGGGTTGATATTCGCAGCGTGCTTCATTTCTAGTGAGCTTCAGAAATCAATGCTATGCAAAAATGAAACTTCAAGCTTTCACTGTTTCGCCACCACATCCCTTGGACCACACTTCTAAAAAACCTAAAGACGGAGATGAGGTGCAAGCCGCCGGGGGGGGGGGGAAATAACGTGTCGCAATTCTCTGAGCTGGCGCTAGGCAGAGACTGGTGAACCGGGTTCCTTTGTGATTCCCTCTGCTCAAAATGGGCTGACCCATCAATCCTTTGGTACCCCCAGCTGGGTACATGTCACTACTTCACCAACCAGAAATAGGTCACTTGCCCAAACAGCTGGGAAACAAAGGCTGACCTGTTGAACCTTGACAAGCAACTTGCGCCAGGGGAAACCCAACGCAACAGGTCGGCTCACTGACAGGTTGCAGATCAAACCTCTGTGCAGGTGGCGGCTTGCTTCGGCCTGGATTACATTGGCCCAATTAAACAAGGGTTCTCTAGCTTTAGAACATTCCCATCACTTCCCACACGATTCAACCAGAAGAAACGAATCCCATCTGCACCCCAGACAGGCGTCTTTCTAAGTCCAATGTCATCTGGCAGGGACCCAGCTGCATCCACCGCTTTTCGGGTCCAACCACACGTTGGTCGCTCCTGACGGTCGCCCAGGGCGAGCACATCCGGCGCCTCGCGAGTTGGCTGCGGCTTCGGCGTGGAGCTTGGGCTGCCCATTGGAGACAAATCAAAACCCCGGTGTTCGACAGGGGGGTCTTGTTGCCCTGGAAAAATGATCGAGCCCTTTGTGGTGAAGCATTCCTTGTCAATTTTCTCACAAGTGGCAAAAAGACCCCCCTGGTTTTAGAATGGTCTACCCCAAAACATGCAAAGAAGCTCCAAGGCGGATATCCACACCCGTCCAATTCTGGCTGGGATTGTCCTTGCTAACCTCCAAGTACCGGGTTTTATTGTGACTCATTTGAAGGGTAACCCCAGAATGGGTGGCCCCATCGGTAAATGGAAAGGACTAAAACCTGCGGTCCAATTCCTGTTGTTTAATCTTGACCCATACCCATTACCTCAAAAAGTAGGAACAGCTTCCACAGGTGGCAGTCCCTCCAAAAAGGCCCCTAATTTTGAGAAGTGCCCAGTTACGCGAAAAAAGCTACCCCAAACCAATCCCCAAAACCACCGGATAAGCTTAACCTCACGACGTGAAAAAACCTTAAACCTTGGAGTTTGTGTTTTATATGCCTTATTTGTGTAAAGGGCAAAGTTACAAATGGTACCAAACCCTACGTTTGGTTGTTTTTTGGATGTTGAGCCAGTTCAGCAGGTTCTTTACCAAGTGGTGCAACCGGGGTGTGTTCGCCATGGTTGTGACCTAACCAGGCTGAAGTCTTCACGGCCCTCGGCCAAGCCTTGAGGAACTGTAGCCAACTGGCTAAGGGTCAAAAGCTCGAAAAACCCTCCAGTTTTCACATCCCAATCCAACCAAATAGACCATGGGTGGTGAATTCACCTACCAACCAAAATGGTACCATTGGTTTTGACCCACAGCCAACTCTGACTAGGGTCCGAAAAACGTTGCTTTTGCCGCCAACGATAAAGCTGAGTCAAGCGCAACATGCCTGACTGCTTGCAGAATAAATGACCTCTTGCATCAGCTGCAACACATAGCTCGCGACCAGAAGAGGGGAGAGTCCCCTTCCAATATCTGGAAGCAAACCGGCTGGCAACTGTTGGAATAGCCATCCGGACTGGCCCTTCACAGGGTCAAAGCAGTGTAACGTTGACCATCCGTAGTGCGAGCGTGCCTTTTTGCGCCTGATGAACGGCAGAAGTGGTGCATGCCTCGCATGATCCTCCAATTTAACCCAAAGTCCAGAATTTCTGGGCGCGTACAATTTTTAGGGACCTTTTTCGGTCGATTTAAAAAGAAATGAAACCGCCATTTTGCGGGCCCCGTTCTGGGGAACGTGGGCCTATGGGAGACCCAAGTGTTTGATTCTCATCAGACCCTGTCAACAGCAACCTCCGACGCACCTTCAAGTTCTGGGCTTCCAACGCACGAGCAAAGCTTTGGATCCGCCCCACACTAAAACTGGATCGCCAGCGGCCTCATCGCCGCCAGAGCCAACGTTGGGTTGGAGCTGAGCGAAAAGGTTCCCCAACACAAGACCCCTTTGCAAAAGGAAAGGCTTTGTCTTGCCAAAGCACGCTTGCTGCGACAAAGGGCGGGGATCCGCAGCCCTATTTTCGGTCCTTGGCACGCCAAACGAACATGTTTGCCTTTTTGAGTCTGTCAGAAATATAAATTGAGTCTACCGGAAATAGCACAGCCCGCCTCTGCCGCAGACTGCGCGGAGCCAAGGGCCCGCAGGTTGCCGCCCTGGCGTTTCAGCTGTAGGGGTTGATTCCATGTCCATTCTTTTCAACCATCGTTCTTTCCAAAAACCGGATCCGTTTTCCCTGGGTTTCAAAGGAGGTTTTCTAGAAAGATCCGGATCCCCTAGAGCTGTTGTCGACAGGGTTCCCGTGAAACGTGCTTGACGGCTGGCTCAGAGAGAACTACTGTGAGAGATGACAGGGGGAAAACGCGCGCGGGGAAGCGCTGGATGGACTGGTTGCAGGCGGCGGGTCGCCTTTTCACCTAACCCCTCACTTCCTGAACCTGACCGAATACATCTTGGAAACCAGCTCCCGCACTTTCGGCGCCGACTCACTCACTCAAAACACATACTGGCTGAGACGGCCAGGGGGGGGGGGAGTTTTCCGTTCAAGGCATGGGTATGTCATGTCATTTTTTAGGACCCCCTCGAAAGCAATGTGGTTTTCCTTTTTTCCTCTTGGTAGGAGTACGCTCAACAAATGCCGCACCCGCATGAGTCGGCCATGATAAAACGGCGACTCGGAGGTAAACCAACTTGCTTGGCTTCTCGGATTTTGAACGCATGGGTTGGCCTTCATAGCTAGCTCCTCCAAAAGACCCTCCCTTGGAGTTTCGTTTTTCCGTTGGTTTCACAGCACATGGACGAACCTCTTCAGACGGCGGCAATCCCATGATTGGAAGTGCAGAACATCCACTTGCTGAAATGGTGTTTTTCCAACTTTGTTTTGTGCACAACGTGAACTGGACCCTGACTGGGATATACATGTAGTTGTAAATGCTTCGCGCTGCACAACACATGCTGCCACATGTCTGATTGAGAACCCGACCCACTGCCCATATTACTTCTACGGACAAATATCCGGAAATTATCCTTAGAATTGGCTGCTACCTCACAGTATAGCGTGCGACGCACCCCACCCCAAACCCACCTCTGGCGGCATGGGAACCCGGAAGTCTGCGGCTGAGGGCCCCTCCCAGGCCCGGTACCTGACGGATGGGGCCTGGGTCCACCCCATGAAAATCCAACGCCGAAGGGAACGGTCTGGTCGCAAAAAAAATCCAACGCTGGAAGGCCGTCTCGCAAAGGGAGTCTGCGCAAGGGAGCCAATGGGGTGAAGGGGCACTTCCACTCGAGTCCAGGGTTGAGGGATCCATTTTTGTGAGGACACAGTCCTTCAGGACTGAAACACCCACATAACCAAACCCACGTCAAAGTTGCTGCAGGGGATGCCGTCTTGCTGAACAAGGGAAACACAATAGGGCAAAAAGTCGGGACCCTCTCCTCGCTCCAAGCTTGCCGGCCCAAAGTTCATCGGGCCGACTTTTTTAGGGGCTTCGGGAGGTGGAATACTCCGGGTACCTCGAAAGATCCACCCCCACTTGAAGAAAAAAACATCGCGTTTGTTCACGGCCTGAACAACAAACAAGTTGCAAGTGGTTCCAATCGTCTTTTATCCATGGCTCCCAAAGTGTAGCAAGCCCCCGATTCAGCTGGACAAAACCCAGCGACTGTCCTCAGATCCCCTGCAAAAAGGTTAACTTTTAGTTGGTGAAATGGAAACCAAAGGCGGCCAATGCGCGATTCGTCGGATTCGAAAAATGGGCTTGGGACCCTCAAGAAACGGGCGGTGCTTCTTTTTCTACCCAATAATTATACCAGCGTGACCCCGAACAGATTGTAAGAGCACAATGCTGAACTACGCAGGTCAGGCCAAAAACAAATTTGTGTCTTCGTGAGGGACCGCCCAAAATTGTTTTTCTCTTGGAACACTCTTGCGCGGCAACAGTGACCACGCTTGTGCGCCAACAGGGAACACTGTATGATGCGCCAGCAAGGAAGACTCTTGTGCGCCGACAGGGAGCACACTTGTGCGCCGTCAACGGACGCCTTTGTGCGCCGACGGTGGACACGCTTATGCGCCAACAAGAACACTTAGTGCGCCGACAGTCGACACACTTGTGCGCCAAAAAAGCGCGCCGACGGTGGGCACGCTTATGCGCCAAGAAGGAACAGTCTTGTGCCCCGACGGTGAACGCGCTGGATTGTGCGCCGACAACGGACACTGTTGTGCGCCGACAATGGATACGCTTGCGCGCCAACAATGAACACCCTTGCGCGCCGACCGTGAACACGCTTGCATGCCAACAAGGAACACTCTTGTGGGACACTAAGTGAAAATAACAAAAGGTGACTGCACAAGGGCTCGTATCCCTAGCTGGTCACATGAAGAAGACATGGCATCCCTCCGGCACGCAGCAACAAACGAACACGAAGCATCTTGAGCGCCGCAAACGCTGCAAAACTCCTTCATGCCGAGCCTGGCCGGCACGCGCACGCTCCCCAGGAAAGAACACTTTTGCGCGCCGAGAACGCGATGCGAACACTTCTATTCGCGAGTGAACACGCTTGCTCGTCAATCATGAACACTTTTGAGCACGAACAGTGTCTGCGCCAACAAGGAACACTTTTATGCGCCGACGATGGATACGCACTCTTGGGCGACGATGCGCCAACCAGGAACACTTTTGTGCGGCGACAGTGAACACGCTTGCGCGCCAACAGGGAACACTTGTGTGCGCCAACACTGAGTACGATGATGCGGCATCTTGCGTGCCGACAGTGAACACACTTGCGCGCGGACAACGGACACTGTTGTGCGCTAACAGTGGACACGCTTTTGCGCCAACAGTTGTGCGCCAACAAAGAACACTTTTACGCGCCGACATAGATACGCTTATATGCGCGAAAAAAGAACACTCTTGTGCCCCGACCGCGGACGCGCTTGTGCGGCAGCACTGGGAGACAAGTGAACACACATACTGGGAGACAACTAAATGAGCACACTGGCGAGCATGCGGCCCGGAGATCTGGCAGTACTGCGGGACAAATGAAGGCACATACTGGGAGACAAGTGAATGCGCGCACTTGCGTGCATGCGGCCCGGAGATCTGGCAGCACTGCGGGACAAATGAAGGCACATACTGGGAGACAAGTGAATGCGCCACTTGCGTGCATGCGGCCCGGCGATCTGGCAGCACTGGGTTGACACATGAAGACACACACTGGGAAACAAGTCAATGCGCGCACTGGCGAGCATGCCGTGTGGCAATTTGGCAGCACTGGGAGACAAAAGATTTCACATACTGGGAGGCAAGTAAATGCGCACACTGGCGAGAAAGCGGCCCGGAGATCTGGCAGCACTGGGGGACAAATGAAGGCACATACTGGCAGACAAGTCAATGCGCGCACTGGCGAGCATGCCGTGTGGCAATTTGGCAGCACTAGGAGAACAATGACGGCACGTACTGGGAGACAAGTAAATGCACGCTGCGAGCATGCGGCCCGGCGATGTGGCAGCATGCGGTCCGGCGATCTGGCAGCACTGGGTTGACAAATGAAGACACATACTGGGAAACAAGTAATGCGCACGCTGGCGAGCATGCGGGCCGGCGATCTGGCAGCACTGTGAGACAAATGATTTCACATACTGGCAGACAAGCAAATGCGCACACTGGCGAGCATGCAGCACTGGGAGACAAATGAAGGCACGTACTGGGAGACACGTAAATGCACGCACTTGCGAGCATGCGGCCCGGCGATGTGTCAGCATGCGGCCCGGCGATCTGGCAGCACTGGGAGGCAAGAGAAGGCACATACTGGGAGACAAGTAAATGCGCACACTGGTGAGCATGCCGTGTGGCAATTTGGCAGCACTAGGAGAACAATGACGGCACGTACTGGGAGACAAGTAAATGCACGCACTTGCGAGCATGCGGCCCGGCGATGTGGCAGCATGCGGTCCGGCGATCTGGCAGCACTGGGTTGACAAATGAAGACACATACTGGGAAACAAGTAATGCGCACGCTTGCGAGCATGCGGGCCGGCGATCTGGCAGCACTGTGAGACAAATGATTTCACATACTGGCAGACAAGCAAATGCGCACACTGGCGAGCATGCAGCACTGGGAGACAAATGAAGGCACGTACTGGGAGACACGTAAATGCGCGCACTTGCGAGCATGCGGCCCGGCGATGTGGCAGCATGCGGCCCGGCGATCTGGCAGCATGCGGCCCGTTCTTTTCTAGAAGAGTAAGAACCCCCAACAGTAAACTGTTTGGAGAAAAATGAACCTTCGCCAACCACAAATTTCGGCAACAACCCATCTTTAGGTTGGAACTCTGGAGGGTCCAGGCACCTGAAACGGGACCCCTCCCAAAAGTTCACCCCCAGAACCGCAAGGGGCACTGGCCCTGGACCTGGGAGGCCGCCGTCCTGCGCGAAAAATCGGCCGAAACCCGACTTCGTAACGCGTCACGAGTTCCTTCCATTGGCTAAAATGAATCCATTTGCTGTTGTTGTTTTTTGCTGTGGGTGTTGTTTGTTTTGTTCTTCTGTTTTTTTTTTTTTGTTTATCTGTTGGTTTGTTGCTGGTGTTTTCCCCTGTTGGCTTGTTGTTGTTGTTGTTTCCCCTGTTGGTGTTTTTAGGGATTCTATCACTACTAAAATCCACTCGTTTTCGAGTTAGGGATTCTATCACTGGAAAGGTCTTCTCATTTCTTCCAGGGACGACAAAGCAAATGGGGCAAACAGAGATCCCTCCACGAGGGCCCCGTTGGTGGGGCCCGTTGGTTTGGATGGGACCTGCTGTTTGGCTCTCACCGCCCCTTTTGAGTCGGCCTGGGCAAAGCTTTTTGGTGGGTCAACGCAAACCTGATCTCTTTCCAGAAGTTAAGCTTCAGGAGGTCTGTCACTTCTCTAAGTTTTATGGAACATGTTCCCCAAATTCCCACAAAAAGTCTACAACATCTAGACATGTTGTCGGGTTCGCCCCCAAAAGTGCCGGGCTCGATCCTGTTTTGTGTTTTCCTTTTTTGCCCCGGCAACATGCCAGTGGTACGAAACAAAAAAAAAGAGTAGAACAAATGCCCTGTTCGGATCGCTTCCAGAGGCTCACCAAACCCACTAAATACATGTTGTCGGGTCTTCAACGTGTTCCCTCGCAATATGGGCGTGTCTATTGCTAGTGTTCTTTTTGGTTTCCCTTTAAAACCAGAAAAAAGGAGTACCCTCAAAAAAAAGACGCACCAATATCTTAGGGGGAATCAACTATAATGTTGACCCGGGATGAATAAACCCCTGTTTGTTAATATGGGGATGTCCCCGGTTTTAGTGGGGATTTATCACTTTTGGAGGAGAACACCCCAGCGCACCAAATCCTTTCTAAATCGTGAATTGACTTGCGAAAGAAAATCATCTCTTTCCCTGCGCGAAGAAACCGCAAACCCCAGGGCAGCATGGGCAGTTGAACACCCCCACAAGGACACTCACTTTGAAAGGACACCCGTTTCTGATGTCGCAAACCTTCAACAGCTACAATTGATTCAGGCCCGCCATGCCGGGGCAACTCGGAGCAAGGTAGGGTGGTTTGTTCCCACGGCTGCATTTATCTTCCAATCCCAAACCCTAAGCCCACGGTGCCAAAAAAGGAACTGGCCCCGAAAACTTTGCCGGGGATCAAGAGGAAGCCAATCATCAGGCCCGTGACGATTGAGACATGGGGCGCCGCCTGTATTCGAGCAGGAGGAATTGTTTGGCTCCTTCACCCAAGAAGGAAACAACTGGTTCAAGGTGTTTGTTTCACAAAAGGCTTTTCACGCAAGTTCACGCGACCCCCCCCCCAAAAAAAATATGTGTATATATATATATATATATATATGAAAAGCAGCAAAACCGAATCGGGGGCCGCCAGTCCTAAGTTCCCAGGCTCAAACCCCACCTGAGACGGATGTATTCTTGTTTGCGGGTCCTGAGGGTGTGGACCGTCATGGGGTCGCCCTCCAATGTGTAGGTCGCCTTGCTTGCGATGCGAAGCGAACCACTCCGCGGAAAAAGATCTGGGCCCCTCGGTCTAAAGCGACCCAAAAACATATCCGTGTGGTTCTCCTGACTTGCCCCCACAAGCAAAGCTGCCTTTTGAAGGTACTTGTGGTATTCGAAGAAAAGCTCACAAGTTGGCCCACAAAAGCCACATCCACAACGTGGACTTTGATCGTTTCCATCAACGAATACCTGGCGGCCTGCCATCTTTGCAAGCATCGGGTAGGATGGCACCCGGACAGAAAGCGAGCAACATCGACGCAAGAGCTGAATCAACATCTGGTCAACACACCTATTGTTACAGTTTAATCAACACAAAGCATGACACAGCAACCCACACAACCAAATTCAAACCCTCCTCCCACCGACCTCCAAAGGGCATAGACTTCCAGTAAGACTATGCACACATGTTACAAAACAAGCCCAGGTCATATCCTCAACGAACCATCCAGAACAGCTGCCCCTATTAGGGCCCATCGAGAAAATAGTTGTTGGGACAAACACCCTCAAATACAAACATATTGAGGTCATTACCCTGGCATCTGAATGATGATTACCAGGAAACCACCGGTTTCCAAAATTCAAAAGCCATTTTGAGAAGCCCGCCCAACCCTGGAACCCAGTCAGAGACCCTCCGAAACCAGCTGTGCATTCGCCAGCATGCCTTCACCAAACATCTCTAGCTCACAACGGCCATATGGGTGATATGGGTGTGTTCGTCTTTGAGGGTACCCTTTGGGTGCAAAGGGAAACAAGGACACCGAAACCCTGCCTGGTTGGGGCGCCAAATCCCTTGAGACCAATATGTTAAGCACAAGGCCCGGCAAAAACATCCAACTCCAGACGACTCCAAACCGCCAAGTTTCCGGGCTACCCTCCCTCCAACAATCACGGAAGTAGACAGGGAGGTTTGCCAAAAGGGGGTGACCTGCCCAGACCTTTCGCGGAGCGGCCAAAAACTTTCGGATTTCACGACTCCCAGGCGCCAGGAGCGCGTAGCCCGCGGCCGTCAGGAAGGGCGCGAAGAAGAACTCCTCGAGGAGAATCACCAGGGCGGCCTCAGCGGGGGGCGGCTCGCTCGAGCCGGCGATCCATACGGCTTGCAACTTGTCCACTGAATTCATAACCAGCCCCCCCCCCCCGGCCATTTCAAGGGCGGTGTGCACTTCAGTGGAAAAGACGACCCTGGCTCCCTTTTTGGGCTATGAATTTGAGCTGGATTCACCCCAAAAGTGGTTGGTGGTTACCTGAATCCCCAGAGTTCTGATGTCCAGTGTGTCTCGGACCCATTAAGATTCACACCCATATAGGTCTGTCTCCAACCGAAACCACAGGTGGATGGTGTCCTTCCGCAATTAGGGTGCTTCTCAAAACTCCCCATAGGTCACACGAGCGACCTAAGTTTTTCAGACAATACCCTTTCAGGTTGGCTTGCGGTTGGCTTAAAGGGAAACCGTGGAAGAGAAAACCCACAATTCTTCATACCCCCAGCTAACACAGCACCTGTTTGAGGCTACCTCAAAGGGAGCCCGTGTCAGTAAAGGTATCAGAATGGGGTCATGCTAACACACCCGTATGGGTGCCCTTCAGGTTGGTTACTTCGTTGAGCACGCATTGCCCCCCGTCAAACGAAAACTCACTTTCAACTGGTTCAGAAGCTGATGTTTGAAGGGTCAAAACCATGTAGAATATATATATATATATATGTACATATATGTCTAAAGCCGCAAGAAAAAAAATAAGTGTGCTCCGTTGCTGCTCCGTAACATGAGGAGATACACCCAATGTTTATTTCTTGGTTTCCCTTGGGTCTTTGGTAGGGTTGAGTTGATTGGCCAGAAGAGAGTCCATTTGGTGGGCTTCGTAATGGGTGTGAGCCATCAAAACCTTCCCGGTGCTTACCACAAAAATGGTCTTGGTCTTCTCAAAAAGTAGTTGGGTCAGCTTCACAATCAAAACCTGGCATCAAAATCGTCAATCCAAGGCCATGTAAGAATCAAGAGGGTTCCTTGCTATTCTTCACTTTCCCAGGTTTTGATTGCGGCTCAGCTCGTGGTCGGCTTCTCGGAGGGTTCCAAGTTTACTGAAATCTGGCCCAATCCAGTGGCTTACTTCTTCGGTCAAGCCCGCTGGCAAAGCTCAGATGAGTCACAAACAAAACCCGGTTGAGAAATGACATCAGACCCCGAAAATACCAGAAGACCAATTTCCCCTAACAGGGACCCTCTTTCAGGTTCCATGTTTGTTTCTCCTTTGAACCACCACCACTTGTGAAAGGAGTCTTCCAACACCCGATACCAAGCACCTGGGCACTTCTTCTTTGTTGGCAAGTAACCACATCCCCTGTTTGAGGTGATTATCAGGTAGCAAACGAGAGCCACGCACCAAACCGAAAACACCCACACAATCCTCGGTTCAAATCCTCTCCGGTACCTTCCAGTTTTACATTCCGCTTGGGTGAATGGCCACTTTTCAGGCTTGCTGTTGCTTCCGCATCCTCTCCCAAAAGAGGATATACCCAAAAAGCAGGTTGGGGCAAGATATGTTGACATACTAAAAAGGAACAAGCGAACTAAGGAGCCCGGAGAACCAAAAGGTAACTGCCACTCCTGGATGGCACTGAGAACCACGCTGACTCAAACTACACAAGTCAGTTGACTCGCCCATCCATATCCATGTTCAGCAAGCTGACTTCTCAACCACCGCTTCGATCTTTCAGCTGGGTATTCATCGAGTTTGAAAACTGAGCTTCAAACACAACTTAGCTCTTGCAGGTGGGTGGTCATCTATGTTCAAGCAAGCTGCCTTTTAAACACAACTTCCTTCAGGTGGGTGTTCCAGCAAACTGACGCTCAACGGACACAACGTCCAACTTTCAGGTGAGTGGTCATCTATGTTTCAAGCAAACTGAATTTCAAAGGACACAAGTCCTCTTTCATGTTGGCTGTCATCTATGTTCAAGCAAACCCTTTCAGTTTGGCACGACTTCCCCTCAGGTTCCTCTTGAGTAGCGTTGGCCCATTGGCTTTTGGTTCTACCATGGCTATAAAGGTGTATTTAAGGATATCTCAAAATATGAGAACCTCCAAAATGGATGGTGCGTTGGTTTCCCTTTTCGACCACACCCAAAAAGGCTACCCTCAAAAAAACGCAATGTGAGGCTGTCTTGCTTTTGTAAGCGTATGTTTGGCTGTAAAGGGGATCCATAAGGAAAACCCTCAAAAAATACACTCCCACAAAGGGGCTTGCCTTTCCCGAAACAAAGCAGGGGGGGTCTGTCCTTCTTTGAGAACACCCGTCTTTGGTTGGTTTTAAAGGGGAGACCAAAAGAAAAGCCAAAAATAATCTTAGTGGCTCCAGCCAAAACAAAAAAAAACGACCCCCCCCCAAATCCCCCCGAATTTCCATGAGCCATTCTTTAAGCTAAACCCCAAACCGCCGAAAACCGCCACGGTCCCCCCCCCCCCCCCCGCTGGAACCTCAGCTCCTTGAGCTGAGCCCCCGGCCGCCGCCCAGGCGTCGGAGTCTGCAGTCGTCACCGTGGCGAAGAAGACCATGATGACGTAGATGGAGAGCACCAACGCCTGGGCGGGGTTAGGGAAAAGGACCATTGAAAACCAAAAATAGCTGGTTGGTTTCAAAGGGAATCTATCCCTACTAGACATGTTTTTCAAGGGCGAATACTGGTTTCTGGGTGATTGGAGAGTTGTTGAGACCCTTTCAGGGCTGTGGAGGGTATATTGTGTCTCTTTTTTTGGCGGGCGGGAGGGGTGTTGAGGGTTGTTTTGAGCGTAGCTGAGGGTGTGGTTCTTTTGAGGTTTGAGGTTCTTCAGGGTTGCCCTATTTGGCTTGAATTTGACACTGTCATGCCCGAGAAGAGTCTAGCTCGATTTTGTTTCCGAGTCTGATCTCAACTGTTCCAAGAGGAACCTGTCAGCTATGTTGGACCTACCAACGCCCACCGGGACCCCGGTAGGAACTTGCCGGGCTAACGACGTTCAAATAAGGCTCAGCGCACCAGGAAAAAGAAAACACGGGGGAGGCGCCGGCTCGGACAATGCCTATTGACTTGGATGCTCAACCTACGTCTGAGAAGTTAGGACCATGGCTTGTAGGGAACCAACCCCAGTTCCGCCCAAATCTCAGCATGATTGGAACCCAAGAAGATTGGTACATAGGAGAGAACTGACGGCTGTTTAATGGGGCATTCAGACATTCATCTGGAGGTTCCGAGCATGTCACCTACTGTGGTTGGCTTGGCTTCATGGATCCCTCCACTCGCAGCAAATGTTAATGTGAAGTGGCCGTGTGGTCGTTTTCTCCGGAAAGCTGGGCGAAATGGAACCCCCTACTAAACCAACCAAACACCTAAGAACCTCAGCACCGGACGACTGAGAACCACCCAGGAAAATCAGAGGTCTGCCCACCCCACACCCGCCATTCTTTCCGCTGAGGTGCCAGGAGAGTGATCGCCTCGGCCGAACTTCGGATCTGCCGAATTTCGAATTCGGCGTGACCTTCCAAGCCCTGCCGTCGCGAAAACAAACACGTGAGATCACAGCAACCTGAAACCAAATGGGGCTTGTCTCAAAATCGGGGAGCCTCGAATTTCTTTAGTTTCTCTTTCAAACTACCCCAAGGGTCCCACCAGTTAACATGGAAGCGGACCTTTCGGGGGGTTGCTGGTTTGGGCCGTTTTCATTTTAGAGGGGCCAATCCCCAAACGTCAGGTTTGGTCAAAAGGGTGGGGGGCTTCACTTGAAAAAGACGAGCCACCCATATGATTTTTTCCAGTTGGAGACTCCAAACGGCTGGACATATGCCATGCTATCAACTCACACCCGAAGAAAGCCAAACCTGGACGTTGGATCTGCAACCTGTGGTTGCCGTAGCCTCTCTCTATGTGTATTTATTGTTGTTGTTGTTTTTTGTGTTGTTTCTTTTCTCTCTTTTTTTTTTGGGGGGGGGGAGGGGGGGAAACGTCCAAAATCCTGCCTGAGTCAGTGGGCCTTTTTTGGGTGTCTACCCTTGCAGTTGAACTCTGAGGCCGAAAGGCGAGAGGGCTGAACTTCAAGGATCCCGCTTTGGGGTGGGATAGACCGCACACCCAAAGCTTCGCGGCTTCTGAGTTGCAACGCAGCCTTCCGAAAGGGGGTCGCCTTTCGGAGTCGCCTTTCTAAGACGCCGGCGGTTCTTGGACCTTCAAATGCGGCGTCTATAGAGAATCTTTTCGCGATTCATCCGGGACTTAAGGGTGTCGAAGAATGGAAAGCGTTTCCCGAGAAAGTTCAAACCAAACAGAAAACAACAACTACCATGTCAAAGCCTTTGCCTTTTACGGTTGCGGCGGCTAGAGTCCTGAGATCTGGGTGCCAACAGGAGCCCCTCATCCTTCGTCTGACTGTTGGGTCTACTTTGATGTCAAGCTTGTTTGGGGTGGGGAATGTCGTGCAATAAAAAGAATCTAGAATTGGCAATACAAAATTAAGTACTGGGAATCTGAGAACTTAGAACTGGCAATACTAAATGTTAAGTACTGGGCATCAGAGAGTAAGTCTTGGCAACGCTAAATTACATATTGGCAACACTAAATTAACTACTGGAAATCTGCGAGTAAGTCTTGAAAATACTAAACTAAGTATTGGCAATACTAAATACACCCAGACCCCTTTTTCCACTTAAAGAGGGTCCCAGAGACTCGTGGCACTGTTCGCGGGGGAGGGGGGAATCCCATTAACGAAGGTCCGAATCTGATATCAACAGGATCCCCAACAAGAGAGGAAACAAAACGGAGAGTATGTTTTCCACTCTCCCTGCTCAAAAAAAAAAGAGAGCTGCTGGTTGTCATCTACCATGTATGGTCAATGTAGACCATGTTCTAAGCTCCATTAAACATAAATTTCCAACAACCTGGCTTGGATATTGGAGGGGCATCCTACCATATATATATATATATATAAATTATACATATGTCGCCGACCCCTCCATGAGACACCCCGGAGGTGGTTGGGGGTCTCAAAACCAGGTTGCTTGAAGACCCTAAACCTATCTGGAGCCTCTGGGGTATATACATGTAGCTAATTGATTTGAACCAATGAAAAAACGACCATGGGGACCCAACCTTGGCCCTTCTATCCCCGCCGAGGAGCCCAGAAGAGCAGGTCCCTCACCCGCCACTCCTTGACCTTCAGCTGCAGCCCCGGGTTGCTCCGCGCCGACTTGAAGCTCTGCTTCCTGGCGTTTCGTTGCTCCCTGGGTCTACATCCATGTGGGTGTGGTTCAAAATTAAACAGGACCGGTTACGCAGGTTTTGGTCCACGTTTCCACTTACCAGGGTTCCATTTTGGTACCGGTTTATTTGAGCCACATCCATTTGTGGGGAGCCTACATGGCGGTGGGTCAAAAACGAGCAAGCCCAAAATGGGTTGCCCTGGCCAGGACCTGAGGGATTTTACGTCATGTTCCCTTGGACGATTTCTGGCTTCGTGGGCCCACACGTTTTTTTGTCCGTGCGGACCTCGGGTTATGTTCATGCTTTGATTGATTTCCCCGATGTTCCGCGGGAGAAGCAAAAAACCGCCGGGAGCTCAGGCGAATTTTTATTTTATTTCCCAGGTTTGATAACCCGCCCCGATGTTCACGGCGAAACTCTAAGGGTTGATTCCCCATTCTTTCCAACCATGGTTCTTTGCGCAAACCGGATCCGTTTTCCCCGGGGTTTCCTGAGGTTTTCTAGAAAGATCCGGATCCCTGGAAAGAATTGTTGGAAGATCCCTGAATCAACCCCAGCTTATTAATATGGGGGTAAAGGCCCCTCCAACAGTGGTCGGGAAAGAATGGAAATGGAAGATAGCCCTAGATTGCTTCTGTTTCACCCATGGTTTACACCCCTGCCATGAGCTTGACTCCCCACAAATAGATGTGGGTATGGGTCAAAACAAAACCACCAGGATATGGACCGCAGGTTTTCGTCCATGTGTCCATTTACCACACTTTCCGGGGGCTCATCTTTTTTAGAGGGGTCCCCTAAAAGGACATGCATCTTCGGCATATATATATATATATACCAAGGAGTAATAGGTAATCACTGTTTTGGTCTGCAAAGGACAATGAAACAAACAAAGCGGTTGTATCACAAAGGTTCTGGAAGAAAGATCAAGCGGCAAAGGAGAGCGGTGCTTGTTCTTCACAACGGCGGATTTGTTGCCTTTCCCGTTTCTTGCGTTGGTGAGCTCCCTTGAATCCCATCTCGCCGTTGGTGCAGACGGCACCAACGGCCCTTTGTGGCTGGTGCTTTGGTCGGAAACTTCCATAGCAAGGTAAGGTGAGCCCGGTCGCATCTGGGTACCCTCCCGCCGAAGGAGCTGTACAGCTCCCTCAAACAAACAAAAAAATCGTCCCTGCACACTGCACTTGCCTTGCAGAAGGGTAAATTGCAGCATGCCATCAATCCCAAGTTGCGGGAATCGGATCATGCGCCAAATCAGTCGTAACCCCACCCCACTGGTGGTGTCCATGCCGATGTCCAAGTGAACAGCACCTCTAAAGCTCATCAAACCTTCGTCTTTCCGCCAGATCTTCAAACCCCCAAGGCTTTGCGAAGATCTGCCTGGCAGTCTCTTGGCTGAACTCTGGTGGTTTGTAGGTGTTCGGGGTGGAAAAACCGAGGTTCGGATCCACTAGGGGACGGGCCCCGCCATCCAACCCCCATCAACCTTGGTGGATTCTTCGAGGTGTTCCTACAAACGGGCTCCAAAGTGGGATCCCAACAGGAAGCTGACCGGAAGGTGTGGCAAGACTCTTTGCCTGCTGAGCGAGTAATCCTGGATAGCCCCCAGCCCCCCCCCCCCTCACCCAACCTCAGCGCGGAGAGCCCATAGAGGATGACATCTCCCACCAGCGCGGCTGCGAGGCCCAACACCAGTGTCAGGCCCAGGCTGCCGTTGATGATGCCTCGGCTTCAGCAGTTGGACCCACATCTGGGCCACACAGAAAATCATCTTTCGGCATATGTCAAAGGCTGAATGTATGCGTCTGTATATGAAGTATGAACCCCTGGTATCTGTAGTATTGTGTAAATATATATATATATATATATTATATTATAATAATTGTCAAAGGCTGAATGTGTACGTTGATTCACCGTTGCTTATGGCTTAATCGATTCATATGTGCTCTGCTCTAAAAATATGAAATAGGGTTGGAGACCCCCGAATTGGTTGATGCATGACATGTCCACTGCACTGCATCAACCTTCAACAAGCCAAGCCCGCCACGTGATTCAAGGGCAAAGATGCAACAAATGGTGCCAAGTCTTGACCCAGTTGACTGGATTGCCCAGAACAAAAATGTCCAAGCTTATTGTTTGCCACTCAAATGGTACTCAAGGTGTAAAGGAAAACATCGTCGATCCTGCAATACCGAAGTGGGAGGCAGTCCGAAAACCCATGACACGTCAAAGTGTTACTCCCTGGGACTTTGGCCATGAATTAAAACCGGGGGATCCGTGCGAGTTCCGGAAAATCCCGCTCAAAACTCAGGCAGTCAGCTCTCCCGACAAAAGATCAATCGGCCGCTGAACATGCGCGATTCAGGTTGCAGAGGCTCGGAGCCACCAGCCAAGGCGGGGGGGACCGTGTGTTTGTGTGTGTGTGTGCTTGAGAATGGGAATTACGCCCTGGCGAGGGCAAGATCCTGTGCATGTTCCTCTCTCACACACGCACGCACCATTTGGGCATCCTGGGGCTGGCTGAGACGCCAAAGAATTCTAGGATCCACTTGCCCCCAAGTCTTCCCCTCAACCCCTTTTTCTCTGGTCTGTGAGGCTGCAAAAAGCGATCTTGCGAAACGACCGCCGTGTTAAGGGGGAGAAAGAGAAACCCCCAGAACGGATGGAACCAGGAAAACCATGCCGGGACATCCCCACAAATTTGGGGCGCAAAAGTATTGAAAACAAGTTGGTCACTTACTCAACCCAAACCTTACCACCAAGACTTCCCACCACCCCCCCCCCCACCCCCCAACCCCCTCTTTTTTTTTCGGGGGAGTCCCCAAAACCCGACGAGGTCGCGATTCCCTATTCCCCAGGCGAGAGGCATGCCGCCTCGGAGTCGTTGCCTCGAAGCCGCGGAAGTGGTTCACTGGGAGGGGGGGGTGGTTTCAAAATTGGGGTGTCCTCACCAAAAAGAACAAAACAGGCTGGAGCGCTTCAGGCACGAGGCGGGTTTCATGTTTCAAAAGGTCGGCCCAGGATCTGGTGGGAGGGGAATTGGAGCCCCGGGTTGCGGAAGTGTCCCTTCCCGCTCGCAACGTGGTGCCTTGCCCTTTGCAAGACCGCAACGCTCTCATGAAGCTCCAAATCCAGTGCTCCCGGCGATCGGATAGGCACGCCCTTGAAACGGGCCGGAAGATGATCCGCATGCGCTCTGTTCTTGTCTTGTTCTCCGGTCGATCAAAGGCAGGCCGCGGAGCATCACAAGTTGGTGAGGTCCCATGTTAGTCTCACTGAAACGGGCTGGGGCCAGTGGAATATGAAGTTGGGTATTTGCGGACATGGTCGTGATGCTTTCATGAGATTTCTGCTAGGACCAGGGAGTTGCAGCTCCTGGTGTGAAACGGGCGAAACCGTTCCCGGCGCGGTGGCCGGGAGAGGGCGGAACCACGAGGTCATGGTGGATCCCTTGTTTGGATTCTTGCGGATCCCTTGGCAAATTGCGTCATGTGTGTCTTGTCAAGGTGACAGTTTTGTTTGGGGACCTGAGCTGAAGGACCAACCAATGACAGCTCAAACCAAGACCCGTGCCCTCCTGCGGGTTCCGTTTGGAGGACATGGAACCATTTTGATGTCCAGAGGCCCCGAGATGACAAGGTCGTCCGGACAAAAAGCGATGAGCCGTCCGCGCCTTGGGCGCTTCCCTGAAAGAAGAGCGCCGCCAGCGCACCGGAGCTGAGGATCTTCGTGAAGATCATCTGGGGAAGGAATCAAATGAACCCCCGAGAAAGTGGCAAGGCGAACTCCTCTAAACCAAAATGAGCCATCTCTAGAATCTACTTCAATTCTCCAAAAATGAAAGACCTCTGGAGTCTTCTGGGGATCCCTCAACTTGGACCCAGTTCAGCACCTATCAGCTTCTCGCAAGACTTGGTTTGGAGCCGAATCGGTTTCGAGGTTCGGTGGATCCCAGCCGTCCACAAGAACGAGTTCAGCAACTAAGGGGTATCCGACGGAAGTCTTGCTGTTTCTTGCAGCACAAGACCACGAAGCGCAAACGATATGGGGGAATCTCCGGCATTGTTCTTTTTCAAACCGGAAAAGAAACAAACCGAAACCAAACCAAACCAAACCAAACCAAACCAAACCAACCAACCAACCAACCTACCTACCAACCAACCAACCAACCAACCCACTAACCAACCCAACCAACCAAGCAACCAACCCGCAGTCCCCCCAACGATTCGTCCCCCGAAAAACCTCCGCAAAGGGCAAACCGCTCGGGCGGTTAACTGGGGGCAAGGCCACCACTCGCGACACACCTCGGGTGCCCGGCGCTGAGACCCTCCAAAGGGCTTTGGTCAGTGACCTTTAAGGGAATGAGTCTCTTTCTCTAAATAAATACTATATATATATACACATTTAAAGAAAAAGGAAAAACTTATTCTCATTACTTTCTTCAAAAATTGGGGGGGGGGGGGGAATCATGTAGGGTATTACAGTTGGTTTTGCTGCACCGATTTCAAGACCCCCTACACCCCAAGGCTTTGGGGGGGTCAACTGATGGCCTCTCTCATCCTTGAGCTCGCAACTTTGCGGTTTCTTGAACCCCTTGCTAGCGAGACTCGTACAAGATGCCATAAACGCGCGTCTAGACTCCAAAAAGTTGAACTCAAAGTCTGACTCTCAAAATGGATATGGCGAACCGTCGAGGCAAGGCTGGCAGCCAAACCGGGGCCCCCGCGACTGACCACCAAACTGCCGTGCCCGGCGTTCAGGGCCCGGTGCACTGCTGGAAAGAGCAGCAGCATCCGCGCCAACCAGTTGGCCTGTCAAATCCGGAGCCCGAGAAAAAGTCACACACTCTGAGGTGCTCAAACTTTCTCATTTCTGGGCTCTCAGATCCCCTAACAAAATGAAACTTGTAGGCTAAAATTAAAGGAAAGGACCACTAAACCCTAAAAAGCTGAAAACCGCTGAGGCTGGAGGAGCTCGCTTCCACCCACTGACTTGGGATAAGCTTCCGGATCTCGCGAACGGCACGGCGCTGCGGCCCGAAAATTCGGAGATTTGGTTCATTCGTGAACCTGCAGCCAAGAGTTCTGATGGGATGCATCTCAAACCGGCGGCTGCGGATGGGCAGGGAGGAAGTTCCCCAAACCGATCGCGAACGCTCACTCCGGAAGCTCGGTAGGACATATGTGCGATAGTCTGTAAGCTCTCCGAGCACCAAAAAAAACATATTTTTTATCAAACCACACAAAAAATGGTTCATTTCCCCAGGTCCAAGTCCCGGGTTTGAGTCTGCAAGGGCCACATGGGGGTGGCAATGCTGTTCTCAGACCTCGCAGGCTCCTGCCAGTGGACCATATTCCAAATGTCCCTGTAAAAAATACGCAGAAGTCTGGGGGTACCTTCCATTTCCGTTCTTTTCAGGGATCCGGATCTTTCTAGAAAACCTCCTTTGAAACCCAGGGAAAACGGATCCGGCTTTTGGAACGAACGATGGCTGAAAAGAATGGGGAATCAACCCCTTGCAAGAAGACCAAAAACACCGAGTATTCCACAAAGCACCAAGAAAGGTCGCCGTTTCTTCGTAAACTCAATCGCACGGAAAGCCCTCTGGCGCCTCTAGGAAGAGGGTCGTTGCGCGGACGTGGCCCACGGAGATGTTGATGACCTCAAGTGCGGTTGCGCAACGAGCGCGACCGCAGACATTTGCCTGTGGGTCAAATCCCTGTACCCTTGGTGAACATCAAAATATGTGGTACATGGGTGTTCATCCGCCCCAAAATGGAGGCATAGGTTGCGACCCATGGCCATTTTCAGGGGAAACCGGGCGCGCCAAAAATGCGAGGGACATTCGCCCTGCTTGCGGCGATGGCAATTTTGAAGGTTCTCAGGTCCTGCCCAGAGGTGTCAATGAGGAAACTGGAGGGAACCCCCGCCCCCCCCCCCAGTAACGGCCCTCTTGGGTCACCATCACTAGAGTATTTGGTTTTGCTTCTTTGGGGGGTAACTCCCTTGGATTACTTGCGTTGGGAGAAACTTGGGTTGTCCATCAAAATAGCGGACCCCCCCAACAAAAAAATGAAGAAGAAGAAGAAGAAGAAGAAGAAGAACAAGAACAAAATGAAACAAAACCCCAAAAGTGGGTAGCTTCAGAGCAACACAACCCCATGTGGCTATGAATCTGAGTTGGAACCCCAAAGTGGCTGGTGGACATGTGGATGGACAAAATCCTGTACCAGTGGGTAGGAACGTTATCCCAGCATATCAGTACCCATCCGGTTTCATCCATCCCAACCGGTGCGGGATTCCACAGTAAGCCTCCATGTAAATGATGTCCACCAAAGGGTCCCCAATTAAAACTCATGCCCAGGTGGGCCTGTCTTTTTGGGGCACCCGTTTTGGGGGGGGGGTCAGTGGAAGTGGGTCAAAACCCCGCTACCCCCCTTACCCCTAGATTCGGGGTTACCACAAAAAAGGGTATCTAAGTTTCGACCGGCTTCGCAAAGACTAACCCCCAATATGAAGGGCGAGATTCCAACTTGTTTCGCAGAAGTTTTTGGATCAACCCCTTGTGCTCCCACAACCCCCCCTTTCCCCTAGATTCCCTATTAAAATGGACCGATCCACTAAACTGGGGATTTCAACCACTATAAACCACAATAAGCAAAAATGCAAAATGTTTCCCAACAACAACCATGAAGTGGGGATAAAGCCCTTGATCCCACAACCCCCCGCCCCCCGCCTTTACCCTGAGATACCTCTCCTGAAAATCCTGAAAATCCTGAGAGACCCTCCTTACCAATCCCACCACCCAGGCCACACACCGAAGGTCTAAAAAAACCGCCGCGAGCCGCGTCGGCCATCTTCACCGCCGCGGCGTAGAGCGGGCTCTTGTGCTTCTTCAGCTCCATGCCTTCGTTCCGGAAGCGGACGTGGGGGAGACGGGAGACGACCCCAAAAAGGGGCGGCCCCTGTCTTTTGCGTTTTGTTTTTCCCTCCAAAGGTTTTTTAGGCGATGGTATGGAGTAGCGCAATGCTACTGGCTTCCAGGGACTACTGGTACTGCTCACGCCGTGCCGTGGAGACCACAACAAGTCCGGCTATCCAAGGGTTTCACCTTGAAAACCCAAGCCCGAAAAGGGTACCCTTCAGAAAATTGATAGGCCCGAATTGGCCAAATGGGGTGGCAGGGCTCTGGAAAGACACGTCCAAAACCCAACTTTGGATCTGGATTGTGGATCTGGTAGGGAAATTGTTGTGCCACGGGCGGGGGGAGGCAGCTTGGCTTCTGGGGGGAGTACAACTTCGGCAGAGCAAAGGTGGGTGCGTCGCCCGCTCGAGCTTGGGCTTCCAGCTTGCCAGTCAACTGGCGATCTCAGATGCTCTGTGGCATTTCCCTCAGGGTCACGGGCTTCTGAGTTGCTTTCTTGGTCGTCACCATCTCTCTGAGCAAATGACCGCTGGAGCCTCTCAACCACCGTGCCCAGCGCCGTTACCGCTTGAGCCTCTAGAACATGAGAAGTTGGATCTTGCTCACCTTGCGCTCGTCGCTGTTTTGCCCCAATTGCTTGGTTGATTCTTGGCTTAGAGCCATCCAGCGAGGAGTCCAACACATTCGAGGCATTCGTTTATCCCCGCGAACCAGATCCTGTTGCGTTCATCAGGTGCGCCACACCTCCAAGAATTGAAACCTCCACACATGTGGGCCATGTAACTTTGTCTACGTGGACATCGCACCCTTGGGTCTTCTTTGGCTCCCCTTCCAAGAAAGCCGGCAGAGCTGACGGGATCAGCTTCGCCCGAACTCCCTTTCCTTGGGCTTGCGAAACAAGACACACTTTGCGACCACTTCTGACCTCCAGCCGCAGACAGGGCACCTAGCTGGCCCAAGCTCGCCCTCAAAAAAAAAACGGCGCCGCAACTCTGAGCTAGTAGGGCGAGCAGGCAAACGCTTGGCCGAGCTGCCCTCTTTGCTTCCGGCCGTCCTGATCGAGACGGCGACGCGGCTCCGGACGCGTTGAGCGCCTCCCAACTAAAGTAACAAAGTGAGCCCAGAAAGCACTCGTGGTTCATACTCCGTGATGCCAAGCACAAGCGTCTGTAGAACCCCCGAAGACCCATGGACTGGAACAAAGAACACAGGAAGCACAGCACGAACATCCGCTGAGGCTTTTCGTAGCAAACAAAAAAAATGGCATCCGGACAGCTTTGGTCGACATGAGCAAACCCTGCTGCCCGGCGACCGAAACTGACAAAACACTGTAAGCTATGTCCACATTCACGATGGATCCTGGCCCTTTCATCCGTATTGGGCCCCCCTGTGCGGAGCGGGGGAATTTTGGGGGATCCGCCAGAATGGCGGTTCTCCTTTTGATTTCCCTTTACAACCACCAACAAAAGGTACCCAAGACAAGATAGCCCCTCCTCCTTGCAACGCTTGCCCTCTTTTCATGTGCCTTAACCCTCTCTTTAACGGGCTTAGTGTCCCAAGGCCCTGGTATAATGGCGTAAAACTCCATTCCTTGCAGCCCCCCCACTGATATTGGTTGCAGAACCATAGAAGCACACAAACAAAATAGAACAAAACAAACCATAACAAAACGAACAAAAAAACAAAAAACAAACAAACAAACAAACAAACAAACAAACAAGCAAGCAAGCAAACAAGCAAGCAAGCAAACAAACAAATAAACAAATAAACAAGCAAGCAAACAAACAAACAAACAAACAAACAAACAAACAAACAAACAAAAACAACAAGCAAGTATGCAAGCAAGCACGCAAGCATGCACGCAAGCAAGCAAGCAAGCAAGCAACCAACTAAACAAAGTAACAAACAAACCGACAAACCAACCAACCAACCAACCAACCAACCAACCAACCAACCAACCAACCAACCAACCAACCAACCAACCAACCAACAGACAAGCAAGCAAGCAAGCAAGCAAGCAACTAACTAACTAACTAACAAACAAAGAAACAAACAAACAAGCAAGCAAGCAACCAACAAACAAACAAACAAACAAACACGCAAGCAACCAAACAGACATGAAGTAAAAGCAGTGAAGAAGGGTGATGTACAGTCCCAGACGGGGTCCATTCAAAGCCTCCGAATACACGAAAGGGTTGTGGAGTGGGTCCCAATCTTACGAGTGATCCATGCGATTTCATGCCACTTTAGAAGGAAAAAGGATTGGTGGAACAAAGAACCCCAAGTTTCGGCGGTGTTTGCACGCATGGCTTCTGCATCGATGGCAGGAAGGCTGGCCCAGCAAGATAGGCAAGTTGTGTATTTGTGCAATGGTTGTAAGTCTTGTGTTGCATTTGGGCACAGTAGGCTGCAGCTTTTCATCTTACAATATTGAATCGAATCTTGAGTATAAAAAACACTAACAAGTCCTTGTTCCAATTGAGGGCAGAGACAGCTGCAGCTTTGCACCTCGACACTTTGCCTATGGAAGACGGGCAGAATGACTATAGGTGCGAATGGCAGGTCGTCATGTTTTTTGAGGAAAGGTATGGGCTTTCCCACGGTCTTGCTCGACAGCTGTTTCCGGCTGTTGTTGCTGTTGTGCCAAAACGCAGTTCCTAAAAACGGCACGGGTACCTTGTTTTACCCCTGGATCGGTGAGCTCGTCAAAACTTGACACCATTCGATGGCCTTCTCTCGTCTTGGCCAGACTAAGACCCCGCCAAAACGAACAACTCTTTCCATGTGAAAGAAATCAAGCGGAGGAAACCCGGTTACGGGGAAAAGCCCGTGTTCTCTGTGTTTGGAAGTTTTCCGAGCCCCTGGACAGAATAGGAAAATGCGGAATATTGATCAGCCACGTGTCAATATGTTTGGGAACCCCCAAAAAATGATGGTGACGTGTGTTTTGTTGTTTCCCTTTCATGAGAAAGATCATTCGCCTCAAAAAACATACAACATATTAGTCAAGGAAAGCAGGGAGCTGCGAATGTTGTTTGTGGTGCATGACCCAAAACTGGTGAATTCCCCATTTGGGGGCAGCATTTAGGAATCTTAGTTGCTTCCTTTGCGCCCTATATGTTCCATCCCAAAACAATCCCCAACAACGCCTAGGTGCTTCTTTGGGATGCTTCCCACCCTTGAATATGACGAATATGATCCCAACCGCAGTTTTCGGAACTCAGCACCAAAACCAATCCACCCCATGGTGGGCGGCTCCCTTGTTGAAAGACAGACCCAGAAAGTACATCTATGAACCACTTGCTTCACAACAGAGTCCTCCAAATCAAGTGAGAAATATGCTTGCAAGAGGGCCGAGCTGGTCCCTGTAGATTAGAAACGCCCAATAGGCCCGCCGCATCCCATCCCCGTCCTGACCACAAGACCAATCTCCAGCGACTGGACATCCATGCCGGCCTGCGGCATGCTTGTTTCGTCTTGGCGCGTGCGTTTCCAGCACAGTGTATAATTCTTAGCTCGCTGGCATGGTGGGTTGGTTGCTTGGTTGACTGCTTTGTGTGTGTGTGTGCGCGTTTGTGCGCTTCTCTGTTCTGCCTGCCTGCCTGTCTGTCTGTCTGTCTGTCCGTCCGTCCGTCTGCAGGTCTTCGTGTCTGTCTCTGTCTGTCTGTCCGCCTGTTTCTTTGGTTGGTTGGTTGCTTGCGTGCTTGCGTGCGTGCGTGCGTGCTTGCGTGCTTGCGTGCGGGCTTGCTTGCTTGCTTGCTTGCTTGCTTGCTTGCTTGCTTGCTTGCTTGCTTGCTTGCTTGCTTGCTTTCTTGTTTGTTTGTACGCCTGTTTGTTTTTGTTTGTCTTTGTGTGTTTACTTGCTCGCTTGCTCGCTCGCTCGCTTGCTTGCTTGTTTGCTTGTGTGTTTGTGTGGTCGCGCGCTTGTGTGTGTGTTGTTTGTTCGTATGTGTCGCTTGCGTGCTTGGTTGGGTTGTTGTATGCTTAGTTGTTTGCTTGGTTGCTTGCCTGCATGCCTTACTTTTCACTCTCTCTCTCTCTCTCTCTTATCTGTCGGCCTGCCTGTCTGTTTGTTCGTTGGTTTGCTTGTTTGCTTTTTTGCTGGTTTGTCTGTTGCTTGCTTGCTTGCTTGCTTCTTGTTTGTTTGTAGACCTTGTTGCCTTCTTGCTTGCTTGCTTGCGCGCCCGTGCGCCTGCTTGCTTCCGGGTCCGCCTCAAGAGGGCAACCCGCCGATCTGGACATACGCTTGTCTCAGGCTAGCATGCGCGCGTTGTGTGGGTGTGTGCGTTTGCGTTTTGAGAGTGCTCGTGTTTGAGGTTGTTCTAGAAGGAAACCAAAAGGAAGACCACCATGTTTGGGGCCACCCTTTGATACCTTCCCATATGGAACCCAGCCTTGGCTTCGGCTTTCTTGCCCCCAAGCTGCCAAAGAGAAATCCAAAAAGAGACACACACTGCATACACCCAAGCACCTGACCGTCACTCGCAAAAATGCGCTTGCACCGTCTTAAACAGCACCCCAACCTGCACCTCACCCCAAACTGCATGGTCCCTAGCTGCCGTCGATCTTGCAAAATGTGCTGCGCCGTTCCCAACAACTCAATCAAATCAGCACCCCAAACGTCCCCAAACTGCATGCCCCCTAGCACCCTGCCTTCAATCTCGCAAATCACTTTCCCCTCTCATCAGAAGCTAGAACCCCCATAGCTTTCAGCTATCTGGGGGAGGAAAAAAGCAATTCCTTTTGGTGTTTACCCTTTAATTGCCCTTCAAAGAAAGGGAGTCAATGTGTGTTTGTTTCGACGTTCATGTTGCACCCGCTGCGGTTTTTTTCTACGATCTCTCGCTTCTCGCCTGCAAGGAGTGGAGAAGCATGATGCAGGTCTTGCTGAAGGTCTTGGCCTTGTCCTGTGGTTGTGAAAACCGTTTTGGATCCCATTTTGGGGTAGGTGCACCACCCAATGTGGAACCTATTTTAGTTGGGATTGGGATGTTCACTGGGGGTACGGGCCTTTGACCCATGGCCTAATCAACCCCAGTTTATTCATTGAAAACTGTTCCCCTCCAAAAGTGATGATTTCCCACTAAACCCAGGGACACACCCCTATTAACCAAATGGAGTTGCTTAATATGGGGTCAACATTGGGTGGTTCGTTCAGCCGAAACGTCGGGGGGTGGGGGGTCCTCAAAAAAACAGAGCCGAATACGAGGTTCCCGGACTTCCCCCCAAATCAGGTGATCAATGTGCCGGTGGTTTCCATTGAAACGAGAACACCCGTTTTGGAGGTTCCCAAAATTATGATAACAAAAGGGGAAAGGCTCGAGAACCCTGACCAACTAGGGTGTTCATTCCTGGTCCCTTGAAGCCAACCCCAAAAGGGTCATGAACCCTTTTAAAAAAGACGCTACCAAACGTGCCATGGGGAAACCTCTCCAGCTGCCATGCTGTTAGGGCCACTGGACACAGCATAATGTCTGCGCGAGAATTCTTGTCAGTCAACCCACGGCTTTTGAGCTCCGAGATCGGACTCCGAGATCGGCACGATCACTCAGAAAAACCTGGCTGTTGCAAAGAGGGAAAGAGAAGGACGCCACGCCAAATCGCGATGACCTGCAACGATCCACTCAAACCGCGCTTTGCACACACAAAAGCGAAGCATGCGGCAACTTGCGTTGCAGGCAGCCTTGCGGAAGGAAAGAAGAAGAAACAGCTCAAGGAGCCAACGCAAAGAATCGACATCTGGATCCCCACTCGGACAGCTTCCCTGGTTTCCAAGCAGGGGAAGATACCCAAAAGGGGAGAGGATATGGTGGGAACATCAGGCCTTTTGGGTTCATTTGTCCAAGGGGTATGTGAAAGGGGTATGCACAAGCACCCCTAGACTGTCGTTTCAACTGGCCCGCCGCTAGTTGGGAAGCAGAGGAGGTCGTCGCAACAATCGTTGGCTTACACTGCGTATGTCTTCCTTTTAGGGGACCCCCTGTCGGTTTCTTTGCTTTTGGGGTTCCCTGTGAAAAACGACTGCTCCAAGGGTGAATTTCAAAAGACACGCCTATAGGTGTCCTTTTGGAAAAATACAGGGGTCTCCCTAATAAATGGGGCGAATAAGACCCATCTAAACCAGTATTTCATTGCCCCACCCAACCAATCAAAAGAACACCCTGCTAAATGGAAGAAAACCAATCTAAACCAGTGCCATCTGCAGTATTTCTAACCAATCCAACCTAAAAGCCCATATTGGACTTGAACTTTCCAACCCTCGAGCAAAAGCTCCTCCGGCGCTTCGTCCTCGTCCTGCGAAGGAAAGCTTCCGAGCCGCCGAAGTCGATTGAAAAAGCCGGCGAGGCGAATCCGAACGGACCAGGACCCCGGCTTCAAAAAGCCGCGGATGCGAGGGCGCGTCCCAAACGGGTGGTTTCCTTTTTCGGTTTTCCGCATCAAAAAGGGGCTTGAGGCCTCCCGCACTTGAGTGGATTGGCCAAAGAAAAGTTTAAACTTTGGATTGTATCGCTAAAATGGTGCAAATTCAAAAAGTAACTCGGGGACTGAGTCCCGATGTATTCTTGGAGGACTCTCCTTTGGGGGGGCTGTTGGGCTGTTGGGCTGTTGGGCGGTGGGGAGCTGCGGGGCCACGCCTCGTCCTCCTCCTGCCCATCTGGGTACGTGAGCGACATCAACTGACTCATCCACCTCACATGCAAACAGCAGGTCTGCCCAAGCACTGAAACCACATCTGGATTGGCGGCCTGTTTGAATTAGTGGCAAAATGCAGTTGCTGGTTTTGTTCCCCACATCTTTGTGTGGGGTTCTTACTTTTTCCGCTCGTCGTCCGCGCGCCGCGTCTCCTCCTCCCGCTCGTCTCCGTCTCACTCACTCACTCACTCACTCACTCACTCACTCACTCACTCACTCACTCACTCACTCACTCACTCACTCACTCACTCACTCACTCACTCACTCACTCACTCACTCACTCACTTACACTCACTCAACTCACACTCACTCACTCACACTCACTCACTCACACTCAGTCACTCACACTCAACTCACACTCACTCACACTCACTTCACTCACACTCAGTCACTCACACTCACTCACACTCACTCACTCACACTCACTCAAACTCACTCCCTCACTCACTCACGCTCACTCACACTCACTCACTCACACTCACTCTCATTCACTCACTCTCATTCACTCACTCACTCACTCACTCGCTCACTCACTCACTCACACTCGCTGACTCACGGCAGCTGTCTAGAGGGACAGGATGTTGTCGCGCGCGCGGCGGGGGGTGTGCGAAATCGTGGCAGGCGCAGCACTTTGGCGATGCCGTTGCGAAATCGTGGCAGGCGCAGCACTTTGGCGATGCCGTTGCCGAAGTCGTGGCAGGCGCAGCATTCTGTGCATCTGGGTGTGTGTTTGTGTGGCAGGGGTCGCATTCGGCAGCTGTCTAGAGGGACAGGATGTTGTCGCGCGCGCGGCGGGGGCGTGCGAAATCGTGGCAGGCGCAGCACTTTGGCGATGCCGTTGCGAAATCGTGGCAGGCGCAGCACTTTGGCGATGCCGTTGCCGAAGTCGTGGCAGGCGCAGCATTCTGTGCATCTGGGTGTGTGTTTGTGTGGCAGGGGTCGCATTCGGCAGCTGTCTAGAGGGACAGGATGTTGTCGCGCGCGCGGCGGGGGGCGTGCGAAATCGTGGCAGGCGCAGCACTTTGGCGATGCCGTTGCGAAATCGTGGCAGGCGCAGCACTTTGGCGATGCCGTTGCCGAAGTCGTGGCAGGCGCAGCATTCTGTGCATCTGGGTGTGTGTTTGTGTGGCAGGGGTCGCACTCGGCAGCTGTCTAGAGGGACAGGATGTTGTCGCGCGCGCGGCGGGGGGCGTGCGAAATCGTGGCAGGCGCAGCACTTTGGCGATGCCGTTGCGAAATCGTGGCAGGCGCAGCACTTTGGCGATGCCGTTGCCGAAGTCGTGGCAGGCGCAGCATTCTGTGCATCTGGGTGTGTGTTTGTGTGGCAGGGGTCGCATTCGGCAGCTGTCTAGAGGGACAGGATGTTGTCGCGCGCGCGGCGGGGGGCGTGCGAAATCGTGGCAGGCGCAGCACTTTGGCGATGCCGTTGCGAAATCGTGGCAGGCGCAGCACTTTGGCGATGCCGTTGCCGAAGTCGTGGCAGGCGCAGCATTCTGTGCATCTGGGTGTGTGTTTGTGTGGCAGGGGTCGCATTCGGCAGCTGTCTAGAGGGACAGGATGTTGTCGCGCGCGCGGCGGGGGGTGTGCGAAATCGTGGCAGGCGCAGCACTTTGGCGATGCCGTTGCGAAATCGTGGCAGGCGCAGCACTTTGGCGATGCCGTTGCCGAAGTCGTGGCAGGCGCAGCATTCTGTGCATCTGGGTGTGTGTTTGTGTGGCAGGGGTCGCATTCGGCAGCTGTCTAGAGGGACAGGATGTTGTCGCGCGCGCGGCGGGGGGTGTGCGAAATCGTGGCAGGCGCAGCACTTTGGCGATGCCGTTGCGAAATCGTGGCAGGCGCAGCACTTTGGCGATGCCGTTGCCGAAGTCGTGGCAGGCGCAGCATTCTGTGCATCTGGGTGTGTGTTTGTGTGGCAGGGGTCGCATTCGGCAGCTGTCTAGAGGGACAGGATGTTGTCGCGCGCGCGGCGGGGGGCGTGCGAAATCGTGGCAGGCGCAGCACTTTGGCGATGCCGTTGCGAAATCGTGGCAGGCGCAGCACTTTGGCGATGCCGTTGCCGAAGTCGTGGCAGGCGCAGCATTCTGTGCATCTGGGTGTGTGTTTGTGTGGCAGGGGTCGCATTCGGCAGCTGTCTAGAGGGACAGGATGTTGTCGCGCGCGCGGCGGGGGGTGTGCGAAATCGTGGCAGGCGCAGCACTTTGGCGATGCCGTTGCGAAATCGTGGCAGGCGCAGCACTTTGGCGATGCCGTTGCCGAAGTCGTGGCAGGCGCAGCATTCTGTGCATCTGGGTGTGTGTTTGTGTGGCAGGGGTCGCATTCGGCAGCTGTCTAGAGGGACAGGATGTTGTCGCGCGCGCGGCGGGGGGTGTGCGAAATCGTGGCAGGCGCAGCACTTTGGCGATGCCGTTGCGAAATCGTGGCAGGCGCAGCACTTTGGCGATGCCGTTGCCGAAGTCGTGGCAGGCGCAGCATTCTGTGCATCTGGGTGTGTGTTTGTGTGGCAGGGGTCGCATTCGGCAGCTGTCTAGAGGGACAGGATGTTGTCGCGCGCGCGGCGGGGGGTGTGCGAAATCGTGGCAGGCGCAGCACTTTGGCGATGCCGTTGCGAAATCGTGGCAGGCGCAGCACTTTGGCGATGCCGTTGCCGAAGTCGTGGCAGGCGCAGCATTCTGTGCATCTGGGTGTGTGTTTGTGTGGCAGGGGTCGCATTCGGCAGCTGTCTAGAGGGACAGGATGTTGTCGCGCGCGCGGCGGGGGGTGTGCGAAATCGTGGCAGGCGCAGCACTTTGGCGATGCCGTTGCGAAATCGTGGCAGGCGCAGCACTTTGGCGATGCCGTTGCCGAAGTCGTGGCAGGCGCTGCATTCTGTGCATCTGGGTGCTCTGTAATCGCATCCATACAAGGGGCGCACGGTACATGTGTGTGGACATTTGGGAAAAACATAGCATGTGGGGTTATCCGGTCCTTTAATTTGTTTTGATTGATTTGATTTGATGTCTTTGTTTGCTTTGTTGCTCCCCTCCATTTTGCTATGCCTTTTCGGAATCTCGCGTAGCCCGAATTCCATCTTGGCGTGCGGCAAAAGGTGGCAGGGCAGACCCATTGCGGCACCTGGTCTGTTTTGTGGTTTCTGGGGGGGTCTTACCCCAACACTAAGGGGACCCCCCTCTCCAAGAAAGGAACCAGATCGTGGGTTCCGGTCAACCAAATCCAGGGTCGCAACGTTTATCCCTGTACTCCACATGGGTGCCCAAAACAAACCTCGAGAATCCCGGGCTAAATGCCGCACCAGCATTTGGACAAAACAAACGCAAAGGAACCCATGTGGCTGTGGGTCAAGACCAATGGTACCATTTTGGGGTAGGTGCACCACCCATTTTAGTCTATTTAGTGGGGATTGGGATGTGGGGGCACGGGATTTTGACCCATGGCCATGTGTGGTTGTTCTTTTTAGCGTCCCTTCTGGGTCCAACCCCGCCCCTCCCAGACCTCCAGTGGTAATCCCAGGCGCTTGGTCTGGTTCCTCGTGAGGTCCCGCGCGAAGGCGGCCACACACCCGAAGAAGAACAGCGCCAAGACAGCCTCGAGCTGGCTTTTTCAGGGTGGATTTGTGGTTTGGGCATGTGGACCCCTGATTGTCTTTATAGAGTCAATTTGAAGGCGACGCCCAAACCTCAAAACCGCCAAGCCAAATCACTCAAGTTAGTGGAGTTTGGTCCTCTGTCAGTACTTCTTTGATGTACTACAAGGATGTATCCGCGAAAGTCGCCTCCCAGCCGTCTCCTGATTGAGGGGACTGTTTTGCGAAAGGGATTGCATGAACATGGAGGTTTCCAAACACAGGGGACTTTTTTAAGAGGGGGCGAAGCCCCCTTTCAGGCTCCCTTTGTAGTATTCATGAGTTCCGAGCATTCAACGAACCAGAAATGACGAGTCTCCTTTTGCGAGTCGCTTTCCCTGTCCCTTTTGATGCAAGTCCTTGAGCCAAGAAGTATACCCCACCCACCCACCCACCCACCCACCCAGCCACCCAGCCACCCCTCCACCCCTCCAGCCCTCCAGCCCTCCAGCCCTCCACCCCTCCACCCCTCCACCCCTCCACCCCTCCACCCCTCCACCCCTCCACCCCTCCACCCCTCCACACCCCACCCCACCCCACCCCACCCCGCCCACCCCACCACACTCACCCCACCCACCCCACCCCCCCCCCACCCACCCACCCACCCGCCCGCCCGCCCGCCCGCCCGCCCGCCCGCCTGCCGGTTTTAAGTTTGCATTTTGACTGGTGGGGTGGTTAGAGGTGCGAAGGCTAGGAAAAACACCATTTATCTTTGAGGAAATCCGCGTAGAAAATACCCCGAATAAATTGGAATAAATCACTTCCAGACCTCCCAAGAACCCACCCATCAAACATTTTGATCAGATTCTGTAGCTTCCCAAGTCAATGAGAATTCCGCTGAGTAAACGACAAAGTGAGCAACATCTATCCACCTGGCTTGCTTCTTTTTTGCGCCCCTGCAAAAGGTACTCTTTGCAATTTGCGAGGAACAACCTGTGCACATGAGAGCAACCATTGCGAATCGATGTTCAACCAAACCAAGATTGGCTTTTTCGGCTGTCCCAAGTGTTGTCCCATATCCCCAACTTGGGCCTTCAGAGATACCAATCCACACACATCAGCTTCCCCCATTTCGAAGCCCGGGGTTTTGTCGGTTTTCGGGGCTTACCCCATTTACTCAAACCACAACGACCCGCAAAGCCCGAGCTCAAATCCAAATCCGTGTCCAAACCATGGCTCCAGCAATTGCTTCCAAACCGCTTCCAACATGGAGATGTCCCTCTTCCCACAACAAACTTCCAAACCAGCAATTGCCTCCAAACCAGAAAAAGCCGGGAAGCTTCCAAAATGCAAATGTCCCTCTTCCCAAAACCAAAAGCTCCCCGGGCCCACGGGTAGGGCCACCGTCGACGGGCCCCCCCAAACCGATCCCCCCGAGCTCCGAGAGCTCCGATCCAAGCTCCGAGGGCGCGGCCCAGAGCGCCACCGCGGAGCTCGAGGAGGCCCAGGCTCCTCGAGATCCGAGGCTCGCCCCTCGCCCGGCACGTGGCCTCATGGCCTCATGGGTTCCATATGGGCTATTCAGTTGGTGCCCTTTGTTGGGAAGCACCAAGGAAACCAACACTTGGTGCTAGTTCTTCTTATTTTTTTCGGGGGGAGGGTGGGGGCAAAGAAAGACACACCCAAAGGAGAATGCCTGAAACTTAGGATATGGAGCTAACTTTGTGTTGCTTTCCTTTTGCAATAGACCCTCAAAATTAGTGCTCCTTTTGTTCCCCGTAAACGAACACTGCAAGGGTACCACCCCAAAAAAACAACCCAATGGGTCGTTTGAGGATACCCCTTAAGTGGTGCCCTCAGGGAAACCAAAAAAGGAAACCGATGCCTTTGTGTTTTGTGTTTTTGGTTTTTTTTTGGGGGGTCCGCTTCCATATTTTGACAACCCAAATGGGGCTACCTTTTTGCCCCAGCTGAAACCCAAATGCTGAAATCTGGAATGGTTTAAACATGACGAGAGCTCAACTGAACTTCCAATTTTTAAACAGGCCAAACCATGGCTTCTGAGACAAAAAAAAAGCAGAACCGGATCATGAGTCGTCTGAATAACAAGAAACGAGAAGCATGGGAACCACTGGTGTCCTGTTGGTGAGATAGATAGATGGCCCTGGCGAATGGCATAGAATAGAACCCATCTAGACCAGTGCCCATCTCTCTCTAACCAAACCTCAGATGGACACCTATGATGGCAATGTTGGATCCAACTTGCGAGGCCGCGGCTCCCGAAATGTTGGCTTCGTGTGGGAAGTCAGTGGACGAAAAGGAGGGTCCTCACAAAGGATCCGGGATGGGGGGCCTAACGGGTTCTTCAAGGAATTGTCCGGGCAAACATACTCATCTCCTGAGCTGACGGCAACATCTGGCATCTAAACTGTTCGTGTGCAGTTGGAAGTCCCTTTCCAAAAAGCAGCAAGTTCGGAAACTCAGGAAAGCCAGTATAGTAGAGGTAAATAAATCAATTTACTGCGCTTCAATTGTTGAACGCAACAACTTGCCTTCCCCGAAGATTCTGTTGATCTGGAATCTCCAAGCAACGTTGCGTCTACCTCAGGGAACCTGACTGGTCTTGTAAGACCAGCTTCCCAGCCAGGGAATCTGGAAACATACGGGATCATTCCCCCAGTACGGATGCGAGGTCGCGTTCGAATCTGCAACCCGAGACGGTGAAAAACGCATCAAGTAGTTGGCAAAGGCGACGGTCGCAAACCGAAAGGTGAACGCGGCGTCGCAACCCTCCCCCGCTCCGAAAGCCTCCGGGGTGCCGGAAAGGGATTTCGCCCAACGGGGGAAAGGCTTGAGAAGTCGCGATTCAACCCTTAGGGTCTTGGGATTCGAATCATCAGGACCTGATTCAAGCCCTGAAAAAAAATCATGTTGGATTTCGAATCAGGAGGGGGATCCGGTGGTTTCACGCAAATGGGGCGAAACCACCCGGGAAACCCCGTCGAGTCGAATCCGGATCGATCCTCGGCCCAGAGCAGCCATGCCATCCGGGGAGAAGATGCCTTTGGCCCTCAGCACGAGTGCCAATCGTTCACGTTGTGGGGTTGTCTAGGTGTGGCTCAACATTTAAGAGCCAGGGTTACGCAGATGTTGGTCGTTGTGTCCATTTACCTAGGGGCCGTTTTGGGTACACTTTTTTGAGCCACAGCCTTTTCTTGTGGGCTATGCCTTTTTGGGTGGGTTTTAGAGAGAAATGTGGATGGGGCCAACCATTTTGGGAGGGCTTTCTACATGAAACCAACCATTTTGGTGGGTACCCTTATTTTGAGACACGCCCGTTTGATGAATTAAAGTAGTCAGGAAACCCTGTTAGACTCAGGTTTGGAGCTGCGTGGTGTCAAGAAGAAGAACAAGAGGCAGAGAAACCTGGCTGCGAAGTGACCTTCACGAGTTTTCGCTTGAAACAAACCTATCGCTGAGCTCGCTATGCAATTTGCCGGCTTTCAATGCAGAAATACGCCCATCGCTAGCCCCTGAACCTCCCAGACCAGTACTGAGGTGGCTCTTTTTGGCATCCCTTCTTGGGGTAGAACCAAAAGGAAGCCATCTACACAAAGGTGTTTCAAAATATTCCCTCTTAGGAAGGCTATGTCGAGTTCAGCTCTGGCTGAACCCATCTTCGCCAACCCCTCCACAAGAGGCAACGACGCAACCAGTCTTTGGTTTGCTCACAAGTGGTTCCAGTTTGGCTTAAGAACAACTGCTTTGCACTGGTAAACCAGCTTGTGCCCTTTCTGAACAACAATGAGGGGCAGCGTGAATGGAGCTTCGCAGATTTGGACCACAAACTGTCTGGCTCTGAGCCAAGAAACAGAGGGAATGTTTCACACTCCGAGCACAGGAAGCGGAAGGTTTCCCACAGCCAGGATTAGCCTGGTCCAGAGGTCTTCATTAGACCGTGCCTTTGATTGAGTAGTCCTGTTTTGTGGTTTCAAAGGGAAACCAAGACACAAACCCACAGCTTGATAGCTGCTGTTTTGTGGTTGCAAGGGGAAGCCAAGAGATCAACCCCCAGTTTGGTAGCTCCTGTTTTGTGGTTGCAAGGGGAAGCCAAGAGATCAACCCACAGTTTGGTAGCTCCTGTTTTGTGGTTGAAAGGGGAAGCCAAGAGATCAACCCACAGTTTGGTAGCTACAATTTTGGGTGGGAGACACACCCAGCTCTTCCGGTCTTTCATCCCAGCTGGAGCCATCAGGGCCCGCGCTGCGTGCACCTCAGGACCTCCTCCACCACGTCTACCACCTGGTTGATGGGGGGGGAGTGGGAGTGGGGGGGCGGTGGATGGGTGGGGGGATGGGTGGGGGGATTGGTGGGGGGATTGGTGGGGTGGGCAGTGGATGATGGCATATGGATCGGTTTGGATGTGAGGGGCTCCCGTTTTGCCAAGGGTTCAAAATCCCCATAAAGGGTTTGGTACTCACCACATTTCCTTATATATGGCTAAAGTTGATTCATGGGCTAGTTCTGTTTCGGGGGAACCCTCAAAGCTCATAATAGTTGTTTCAGTTTTTGTTCCTTTCGAGAGGGGCCTTCAAAATCACAAGGGTTGTGTTCGGAGGAGCCCTCGAACCTTATAGTTGTGGTTCCTTTTTTTCTCAGGGACCCTCACACCTCATTCATGGTTGTTGTGTTGTTCATTTTGGGGGGAGGGACCTTCAAAACACACCGTTCTGTGGCAGGGGAACCCTCAAACCTTATAGTCGTTGTTTCTGGCGTTGTTTTGGTGTGGGGGGCTGAAAACCAAGAGCGTGTTTGGGGGGAAGGGGCTCAAAACGGTTTCTTGATTTGGTTTGGCCGGCCTCAACCGGTAAATTCACGTGGTTTTCTCACTTACCCCCTATGTTTAGGGCTGGGTTTGGCTGGGTCTCGAACAAGCCAACAACTGAAATGAGTCAAGTTGGCACTGGAAATCAGCACTCGGAATTTGAAAGGAAGTCCGCTAGTACAGCTGCATGGCTGCGGGGCCTGCCCACCACTTTGTTCAAGCGATTTGTCGATCAAACCTGGCTCAGAGTTGGTGTGCTCCAGCAATTGGCCAATGCCATCTATTCTTCCAAACGGACGCCTAGGGCAAGACCCCTCTGCCACTGCTGGCTCAAGGCCTTTGGCAAACAGACCTTTTGCAGGCTGATAGACAAAGTGAGATGGCAGGATGGAACATGTTGACTGGCGCCAGTGACTGTTTGGAATTTGTAACCCGTGAAATAAAAGAACTATTTAAGGGGAATATGAGTCAGAATTAGTGCCTACATTACACCTATATAAGACAATATAGGAGGACAGCTCCCGAGGGCAGTTCCCAAAATCTTGACCATACCACCACGACTTACCACCAATTATATGGGGGTTGCCTGATGGCCTGATGGTATGCCATCTGGCAATATCCCAGAACCTTGCCAAAACCACCAGGGCAAAAAGCAAGTGCATGGACAGCAACACAACCTCCCACTTTCCCGGCTACCCTCAACATGCTATTTCGTTCCAAGGGCGAAACGCCAGGCAACCTTGCGAGTTCTCGCCGGGGCCCGTTCCGAGGCCCCAAGATGTCCGGAAAAGCGTTGAATGTCAAGAAAGACATCCAAGAGGATCTGAGGCTCATTAACTAAGAATCTCCTGCACTAGTTGGGACGGACGAAACCCTGCGAATCTTGGGGACAGAACACCCACAGGTGGTCTAAGCGGATGTCGCCCATCCGCAGGTGCCCTTTGAGGCAACAAAAAAAACGATCCACCGATTCCTGTAACAGGAGCCAGACGGGGCGCATGTGAAAAGGTGCTCGCAGAGCAGCCTTTGTTCTGGGTCCAAGGTGAAATCCGCCGCAAACTGACGGTTCATTCGAATCGGAGCCCCCAGAAGGATGGCTCTCCAGCAGGTGTCCCTTTAAAACGACCCACAAGTCAGGGGCATTTCCAGGCATGCAGAGTAGATAATTCTTATTTAAGTGGTAAGCTCCATACCTCCAAAACTCACACCTAACATATCCTTCACACCCCGCAAATTTGCGCAACCCTGGAAATGTTCACCGCCAGGGACCAAGGATCCAGGAGCAATGCCGGGGAAAACCGCCGGAATCTCTGACACCCCCCATTTCCTCAGCCGGCCCTCTTGAAGTGGGGAGAATCCTAAGCAACAAAGCAACAGTAGAAGAAAAAAAAGGTGTTGATCCAAAAATCCAACAAGGATAGAAATTTGACCGGGACAACAAGAGGACCCCTTCTACCAGTTTTCTACCCCTGTGAATTGTTCATTCTTGAGGCGTGGAGCAACACTGAATAATCTTGTCAACCTCCCTTGACCCCCCACCTTGCGGGGGATGATGCAACTATAATCAGCTTCCCTCGAATCCGTGGTTTAGATTGGTGGGTTGGTGGTTCAGGCGTGGTTTTGCATTTCCCTCTACCAAATCCCCAAACCACCAATCCAACTAAGGATTACCTGCTGTAAAGAGGCGACATGGGATTGAACTCCTCCTTCTCGAGACATGTGGCCATGGGTCAAAATCCCGTACCCCCAGTCAACATCCCAATCCCCACCACCCCAACATGGTACCATTGGTTTTGACCCACAGCCATGTTTCAACAGAGTTCTCCCTTGATCAACAACGCCCAGCTGGCTCGGGCCTGGTCCACCGGATTGTCGATCACGTTGCCTCCGCCTTGCCTCGGAGCTGTTGAGCCGCAGCGCAACGTCGGCCGAACCCTGGCTTTTGTTTTCTGCCTTTTTTGAGGGTCCCCCTCTTTTTGGGTGGTCTCAAAGAAAAATAAAAGGACAACACACACACCAAAAACAACACAGACCCATACCTCTTTTTGTATTATTATTATTATTATATTAAAAAAAAAAAAAAAACAAAAAAAAAAAAAAAAACGGATGGCCATGACGTTCCTTGGTCGGAAAGGTATGACCCCGAATAAAGCTAAAAAGGTCAAAACATTTTCGAGGTCACTAGCAATCAATCAGCTTAGCTTTATTTAGGGTCAAGTTGTGATTCGTGATTGATTTAGCTGAAAACTTGATGAAGGGGATTGCAGGCTGTGGTATGCAGAAGCGGCACGCTGCTCGGACAACGCAAGCGGGACCACTGTTTGGAATCTGATGGGAGAGTGGGAATCAATGGAAAGCTGCCCGTGAGTAACTAGGTCCCCCAGATTTGAGAGGTTAGAATACGGGTACCCTGTTTCTTCCTGTAGTCTATTTTAGTAGGGGAACCCTCCTCCAACAAAAAGGGTACTACTGGGGGACCTAGGCAAAGATAAAGGGATCAGAGTAATCTTTGAAATCGTTCAAAACCCATCACTTTCAATCAAGCAGATCAAGCAGAAACTGCCCCCCTGCAACATGTCAAAGCTCTAGAACTACCAAAACTGAGGGGCAACCACGAAAAACAAGTACTTGAATGTTCAACCCACTTAGTATGTAGGTTGTAACCATGGTTCTAAGTAGGGTAATTGGAGTTGGTTCCCTTACAACCCATGGTTATAACATACTTACTAAGTGGGTTCAACATCCAAGTAATGAGGACAGCTCAAGGGTACTTTCAGGTATGACCTCCGTACCTCTGAACATGCCCTGGAAACAGGGCTCCGAAAAATCGCAAAGGGGAACCAAAGGAAACCATTCAATTGCCTCCTCCTTTGGACTCCATCATGCCTTAAGTCGGTCCATTTCAGCAAGACATCCCAAAGGTACCCTCAAAACCGGTGTAAACGCAAACCACCCCTCAAAACGGAAACCACCCCTCATAACGGAAACCGCCTCTCATAAAGGAAACCAACCCCTCATTGCTGATGACAAGAAAAAAAATGGAAAAATGCAAAAACACTTGGGGCCCAGCAATACCATGGGTTATAAGGGAACCAACCCCAATTACCCTACAACCAGCAAACCTGGGGGAGGGGCACGGGGGTGGTTCGGACCCTGAGGTCTCCGCTGGCTCCCGCCGCCGCCGCCCTCAAAGGAGTCTTCCTCAGTGGCGCGCGCGGGGCCGCGATTTTTTTTCTTTTTTCCGGTCGGAGTACCACGGGTGTGTCGTGTTTTTTGGGAACCCTGAAAAGGGGTTTCTTGTTTTTCTGTTGGTTTTCCTTCAAAACCGACAAAATGGGATGGATGTCACTATTTTTTGCTTTTGGGTTTTCCTTCAAAACCGACAAATATTCAGGTGCCCTCCAGAAAACGACACAGCCGTTTTGGAGCCCTGGTTTTCCAACTGCAAAAGCGGGGTTGCCATTGGCCGAGTCGAATGAAACAAGGAACATCATGTCGGGACAAAAACTAAAGAAGACGAAACCACCTTCGGATCACAGTGATCAAGGGTAGCACCCCTTTTATAGCGACATTATCGATTTTGAGGATTCTTCGGATTGGTGGATCTTTGAATTCATCCAAATCAGCATTGGGATATGTTTGTGTGTGTGTGTCTTGCCTGGAGTTGCTACTGTTTTGGGGGACAAAATCCAAGGGAGACAAAAAAATGGTGTGGTCGCCTGTTTGACGCAATACTCGAACAATGCCCCGAACCAACCAAGGCCCCAATTAGTCCGTCGCGTATTCTTCTGAAAAATGGGAACCCAGCATTCGTATGATCGGATCACTGCAGAAGAAGCTCAGTAACACCAAAATAGCCCAGAGCCTATCTGGGCAAAGCATTTGGTTGCAAAACAGACTCTATGTGTCCACGCGAGACACCTCTCTCCTTTTTGAGGACGTAAGCAGAGAGAACAAAAAAAGAAACGGCTCAAGAAGATGTTTGTATTTCTGCAGATGACCCACCTTCACAAGCGAAAGTCGTTCACCCGAGGACTTGCCACATGTGCTATATCCTTGGGGCTTTGTCTGAGTCCTCAGGGGCAAAAGTTGGTGGCAAGCCCAACAAACCCGGTCGAACAAACAATCCGACCACTTCTTGCCCTGCATTCCCTTGCGCAAACACCAACCTGTCTGTTGCCAGCCAACAGTTCAGAGTGCCACCACTTTGAGGTCAAACAAATGGCTATGGGTCAAAATCCCGTACCCCCAGTGAGGATCCCAATCCCCACTGAAATAGACTAGAATGGGTGGTGCACCTACCCCAAAATGGGATACCATTGGTGCTGACTCACAGCCAAATCAACGTGGCTTACTTTGAAGTGCCCCTGGCGATGCCCCGCGTGCAGCTCGCAGCAAATGTTCTTTTTCTCTTGTGACTGTCGCTTCCCCCGGGCCCCAGAAGCTACCTTGGAGCCCCCCTTGGTGCTTTTAAAGCCAAGCCAAAAGGGAAACCGTTGCGCCATTTTTTCGGGGTCCGCGTCCTGAAAAAAGCACGCAACCATTTGCAACGTGACTCGCGATGAAGAATTTATCTGCAACTGCTGGGGAGCTACAGTTGCAAGGCAACGTGCACATCATAGTCTGTTGGCAGTGTTGCCTGGTTAAAAGGCTTGAACTTTGGTGGGTCTTGGGATTCTTTTGGGGAACCCTCCTTTGGCCCGCCCGTCTTTGTACAACAGGATTGATTTGCAGGTTCCCATCTTTCATTTGGGTGTGGTCCAAAGCATTTCCCCTCTGCTCACGAATCCACCGGCGGGCTCGAATGTTTGAACTGCGCCCTGCAAGGAAAACAAGAATGGGCCTGCCAGCGTGTTTTTGCTTTGACTGGTTTGGTCTCATTGTTGCATGAGAAATGCGGAAAACAAATCATGAATCGCTCCCCAAAACAAACAACAGACCAAGCATGTTATGAAAACTTGACTGGGCCGCCCTCCGATCCCCCGCTACAAGTCGAAAACTGTCAGTGGCTTACATGGAAACCCAACCACTAAACCAACCAAAGAGCTAAAAAGCTAAGGAACCGGATGGCTGGTTCAGCCACCACGGCCTCGGGTCCGAGGCCCGCGCGAACGAGATCACCTCGTAGTTCTCCATGTCCACCTCTCGTTGGCTCGGTGCCACCCGTGCCACGGGCGGATGGGGGGTGAAGATGTGGCTGTGGGTCAAAACCCTGTACCCGGGTGAACATCAAAGTAGGTGGCAAATGGGTGTTCATCCACCCCAAAATGGAGTCATAGGTTATGCCCCATGGCCATGTAAAAGTGCTTTATGCAAGCCTTCTGGGGAAAGAGCATGCCCAGAGATTGTCTGGGGATATGGTCAACAAAGGGAACCCCGAATTCATAGACAGGGGAGAGGGGGGGGGGATTGGGGTTTGGTGGGGAATCAGATCACATTTGGAGGGACTTTCCCCCACTCCCACCACCCACCCAACCCCCCACCCCCGCCGATTGTATGGGGCGGGCTGTACTTGGCTGGGTCAACATTTCCAGTGTGTAGACCTTGTTGGAGAAGGTGTCCTCCCATATGGATGGTGCCAAGCCACTACGACTTTGACCTCAATTTGGTTGACGACTATTCGGGAACGAAAGCATGGCGTGGCGGGCGTCTCTGGAGTGCACCCTTGATCCAACGTCGCGATGGCCAAGGAAGAACCCTCAGGAGAAAAAGCCAAGGAAACCCATCCCGGAATTCCATCAAGGCACTTGCGACAGGCGTCCTATTGGTAAAGCAGATGGGTCTCATGACATACAAAACCCATCTAAGGCGGTGGGACCCATCTGGCCGTGGGTCAAAACCCAAATCGTACCCCCAGTGAACGTCCGACTCAATCCAACCGCTAAGATAGGTTCTAAAATGGGTGGGGCACCTACCCCAAAATGGGATCCCATTGGTTTTGACCCACAGCCATCTATTTCCAGCCCAACTAGCCGATGAAAAGGACACCTATGCTTGCTTTAAACCTTGGGTGCTGTAGATTCCCCAGCAAAAAGTTTAACTTGTTGCTCTCTCAATCGCCACGTGCGGAAACTGTTTGCTGGTTAAAAGGAAATACGAGGAGAAACCAAAAAGTTAAAGTCTAAAGATCCAAGCCAATAGCAGTACAGAAACACACCTCGAGACATCACCCTGGCGACGGGCCGCCGACATGGCCTGCGGCACGTTCAACACCCCGCCGAAGATACTCAAGTGGTCGGTCTCGCAGACCAGCGGCACTGGCCTCGGCAGCTGGGCAAAGGGACAACCAGCGTGCTGGTTGGAAAAAGGAACCCATTTGTCTTGGATGAAACAGGGAACCAGTTCTTCTTGGTTGAACAAGGGAAGCAGTTCTTCTTGGTTAAAAAAGGGAAGCAGTTCTTCTTGGTTGAAAAAGGGAACCAGTTCTTCTTGGTTGAGAAAGGGAACCAGTTCTTCTGGTTGACATGGGCTCTTGGTTAAAAAAGGATCTTGGTTGAAAAGGGAAGTCCTTGGTTAAACCAGTTCTATTCCTGTGGTTGGGAAAAGGAAAACCAGCTCTGAGTGGTTGAATAACAAGACCAAATATGATTGGCTGAAAAAGGGCCGTCAGTTCTTCTTGGTTGAAAAAGGGAACCAGTTCTTCTTGGTTGAAAAAGGGAAGCAGTTCTTCTTGGTTGAAAAAGGGAACCAGTTCTTCTTGGTTGACAAAGGGAACCACTTCTTCTGGTTGACATGGGAACCAAGTCCTCTTGGTTAAAAAGGGATCTTGGTTGAAAAAGGGAACCAGTTCTTGGGTAAACCAGTTCTATTCCTGTGGTTGGGAAAAGGAAAACCAGCTCTGAGTGGTTGAATAACAAGACCAAATATGATTGGCTGAAAAAGGGCCGTCAGTTCTTCTTGGTTGAAAAAGGGAACTAGTTCTTCTTGGTTGAAAAAGGGAAGCAGTTCTTCTTGGTTGAAAAAGGGAACCAGTTCTTCTTGGTTGAAAAAGGGAACAACTTCTTCTGGTGGACATGGGAACCAAGTCCTGTTTGTTAAAAAAGGATATTGGTTGAAAAAGGGAACAAGTTCTTGGTTAAACCAGTTCTATTCCTGTGGTTGGGAAAAGGAAAACCAGCTCTGAGTGGTTGAATAACAAGACCAAATATGATTGGCTGTAAAAGGGCCGTCAGTTCTTCTTGGTTGAAAAAGGGAACCAGTTCTTCTTGGTTGAAAAAGGGAAGCAGTTCTTCTTGGTTGACAAAGGGAACCACTTCTTCTGGTTGACATGGGAACCAAGTCCTCTTGGTTACAAAAGGATCTTGGTTGAAAAAGGATCTTGGTTGACAAGGGAACCAGTTCTTGGTTAAACCAGTTCTATTCCTGTGGTTGGGAAAAGGAAAACCAGCTCTGAGTGGTTGAATAACAAGACCAAATATGATTGGCTGAAAATGGGCCGTTAGTTCTTCTTGGTTGAAAAAGGGAACCAGTTCTTCTTGGTTGAAAAAGGGAAGCAGTTCTTCTTGGTTGAAAAAGGGAACCAGTTCTTCTTGGTTGACAAAGGGAACCACTTCTTCTGGTTGACATGGGAACCAAGTCCTCTTGGTCAAAAAAGGATCTTGGTTGAAAAAGGGAACCAGCTCTTGGTTAAACCAGTTCTATTCCTGTGGTTGGGAAAAGGAAAACCAGCTCTGAGTGGTTGAATAACAAGACCAAATATGATTGGCTGAAAAAGGGCCGTCAGTTCTTCTTGATTGAAAATGGGAACCAATTCTTCTTGGTTGAAACAGGGAACAGTTGAAATGGGAAATAAGACCTTCTTGGTTGAAAAAGGGAACAAGTTCTTCTTGTGGTTGAAAAGGGAGCGAGACCATCTTGGTTGCAAAAGGACACCAATTATTCTGGGTTGAGAGGGGAACCAGTTCTTCCTGGTTGAAAACGGGACCAATTCTTCTTGGTTGAAAAGGGAACCATTTCTTCTTGGTTGAGAAGGAGGAACCAGTTCTTCTTGGTTGAAATGGGAACGAGACCTTCTTGGTTCAAAACGGACACCAGTTCTTCTTGGCTGCATCTTGGCTGAACAATGGAACGGAACGAGTCTGTCTCGTTGAAACAGGAGACCAATTCTTCTTGGTTGAAAGGGGAAAGCAGTTCTTCTTGATGGAAAAATGGAAAGGGTTCTTCTTGGTTGAAAAGGGAACGAGACCTTCTCGGTTGGAAAAGGGACACTTTTAGGAACGGCTCGAATCGAGCAACCCTGACCATACCCCCATTCGCCTCCACAGGAGCGGTGCCCAAAACCCAGTGACTGTTGGTTCCACCAGGGTGGTTATACAGTTTGATATTGTGGCCCTCACAATGCTAGAACGGGGGAAGTGGAGCTGAGCGACGTCCCAGCTGAGACGTTGAGGTTGGGAGTGACCCGCCTAGGCGCTCGGACCGTCAACATCTCATACCCGCCCGAATAACAAGGCCCTTATAAGAACGTCACCACAAGGCTTTAGCAAGGCCTTAGGGTCGTAGTCGGGGGAAAACCCGAGGACTTGACGAGAAACCCGGACAGGTTTGAGTCCTACGAACATTCTGCTTGGTGGGAGACAAGCAAGGAGCAGCCAAACAAAGGGACCATTGAGGGCTTCTACACTTCCAGTGAGTCGGTTGGAAGCTACAGTGATGCTTGCTCCTTAGCTTTCAGCCCAAACCAGAGAGTGCCTACCAGGAATCCAGATTCACTGGCCAACTCTACAAATCAAGGGCCGTGTTCACTTGAAAAGAGGCAAGAAGAACCTCCTTACAAGTGTCGAACGACTGGTTGCACTGCCCGCCATGGTCGCCGCTTCCCTGTGGTGTCCCTTTCAAGCCCTCTCAGAAAACTAGGAGGAGACGTTGAATCTGACCCCGCGCCTTTTCGGGTTTGGCACTGTAACGCTCGTCCTGGTTAATCGACGCTCGTCCTGGGAAAACAATGACAAACTGCGAGGGGTTCCCAAAAACAACGTTTCCTGGGGTCAAGGTTGCATGGACTCATTGTGGAAGCCGGCTCAAAACTTGGCACGGACCACCAACCGCAACCCACACTGGTTGCGCCTGTGTTGGGCATCACACACGCAATCCCAAAGCGGGCACTCATGCAGCCGTTCCCCACCCCACCCCAAAAGAAGTGGATCCCTGCCGACTGGCGATTGATCGTGGTGTGTGGCTTTGTCACGATGCGTCAAACAAAACCTGTAATTATCGACCCACGCCACCCCGCCCCACACACACACTCTGCCAAAGCGCTGCAGTCCCGCGAGCATCACCGTTGCCGCGCCCCGCCCCGTCCCACCCCACCCCATCCCAACAAACCCCCCAAATAACAATATTCCGCGGGGTCGTGTTCAACGACTCCAGCGAAAACTAAGACCCTCCAAATGGTGGTTCGGAAGAAACAAACGAACGCAATTGGCGAACCCCTCAAACTGCAATCGCATTCATGGACGTCTTGAAAAAAAACGTTCCAGACGCCTTCCCGTGAGAATCCGCCGAAGTGCGAGATCGAACTCCGGCCCCCGCGACCCTCTGGCGCCTGACTCCTGCTGTGGACCACCGGAAGGTGGTCTCGTTGTAGAAGGCACAGGCCACTGACTCGTTGGCCTCGTCCTGATATCGGAGCGCTTGTGATTGACAGATGGTGTCGTTGAGGCGCTTGTGGTTGTTCAGTTGTTCATAAACTGAATTGGAATGAAAGGGGGTGGTTCCCTTGTAGCGATGGTGAAAGCTTACCAAGAGCGCGATGGTTGACAGCTTATGGAAAATGGTCCCATTTGGGGGGGGGGACCAAATGGATTTCCGCCCCAATGATATGAGATGGCGAAAAATAATGGCAAAATTCTGGCGATTGAAAAGGATTGCAAAGAATCGGGGGTTCACGTCTAAACCCATCGCGGAAAACGGATGCCCCCATGTGTGATACCCAAGTGGATTCCCATGCCCATGCCTGCAGTGTTGCTCAGGAGATTTCCGGAGGTATCACGGAAAGAGGCCTTATTTTCCACCACCACTTCACCAGTGACCTTCTGAGGAACACCGAGAATGGGGATGTCCATGGGCGTCTATCAATAGAACCAAAACCAGTGCATGTTCCTCTCTCTCTCTCTGTCTCTCTCAACAAAATCCAGCAACTATTCGGTGGTTTTGTCTTTCAGGGAATTGTTTTCCAGTAGTTTGGTGTATTTTTTCCAGTTTCCCTTTTGTAGAGGCTTACACTGCAGATCTTGTGGTTTGGGGCTCTAGGGTTGGCTTAGGGATGTTTAGGGCCCATTTAGATTTAGGGTGGGTTTAGGGTGGGTTCAGGGTTGGTTTAGGGTTGGTTTAGGGTTGGGTTTAGGGTGGGTTTAGGGCTGGTGTAGGGCTGGTTTAGGGCTGGCTTCGGGTGGGTTTGGGGTGGGTTTAGGGTGGGTTTAGGGTTGGTTTAGGGTGGGTTTAGGGTTGGTTTAGGGTTGGTTCAGGGCTGGTTTGGGGTGGGTTTAAGGTGGGTTTAGGGTGGGTTTAGGGTTGGCTCAGGGTTGGTTTAAGGTGGGTGTAGGGTGGGTTTGGGCTGGGTTTAGGATTGGTTTGGGGTGGGTTTAGGGTTGGTTTATCAAACAAAAATTCAATTTATATGTATGTATATATATACATCTCAATAATGTAGTCTTCAACTCAAATATAAAAAGCTCTAAAAATTAATAAATATATATATATAAATATAATATAATAAGCTTTAGATACAGATCACATTCTTTGTTAAATCTGAGTCTAAAAAACAAAAATTCAATTTATATGTATGTATATGTATACATCTCAATAATGTAGTCTTCAACTCAAATATAAAAAGCTCTAAAAATTAATAAATATATATATATATATCAATATAATATTACATTCTTTAGATACAAATCACATTCTTTGTTGAATATCAGTCTTAAAATAAAAATCCAATTCATATGTATGTATATATATACATCTCAATAATGTAGTCTTCAACTCAAATATAAAAAGCTCTAAAAATTAATAAATATATATATATATATCAATATAATATTACATTCTTTGCTGAATATTTTTTATCTCAATCTCAATCACTCCGTCGGGTCTCTTGCCCGGACAAAAAAAAAGGGTCAAAAGCCCTGGCTGCGCTGCTCCGAGTGCCCAGTGTTGTCATCCGACGAGTCGGCCCAGTGCTTCCTCGCCTTGCTTGCCTTGGCCTTGCTTGCCTTGGCCTTGCTTGCCTTGCTGTGGTGCTTCGGTCTCGCTGCCGCTTTGCTTGCGAGCCCCTGAGCTGCTGCTGCTCTTGCGGCTGCTCTTGCGGCTTTCGCGCTGCCCGAGCTGCTTGCGCTGCCCGAGCTGCTTGTGCTGCTGTCAGCGCGTGCTGCTTCTTTTTCTTTTCCTCCCCCCTCCAGATCCTTGATGAGGCTCTGCACCTCCGCATCCTCCAGCCTCCTTTGACCTCCTGCTTCAGCACGAGCATCTGCCGCCTCCAGCTCCTGGATGGCCTGAACCTCCTGCTCCTTTGCCTCCTCCTGCTTCTTCAGGTTTGCCTCTTTCCTCTCCTGCTCCTGCTGTTCCCATGCGGCGAGTGAGGCCGGAAGCTTTTTCCGGTTTTTTCCCAGCGCTGCCAGCGGTGCCAGCGGTGCTGGCTCTCCTCTGTCTTGTTTTGTCTTCGGCCGAAATCTGTAAACACGCTTCCCCCCGCTTGCCCCCTCGTATGGCTTTCGTGCCTTGACTTGGCTCAGGCAGCGCAGGCATGCCTGAGCCACTTGCGGCCAGGTCAAAAAGGCCGG
>CAUJNA010003717.1:0-87500 GCA_963377175.1 Effrenium voratum | reverse complement strand
CAGAACCTGGCGTCGATCAACCCAATACCCATCGAAATGAACCTAGAAGGCGGAGAAGTGCGCCTGCTTTTGGCTGAGACCTATCCCGCTAACTCATCTATCCAGGTGTTGAACGTGGCTCAAATGCCATGTATTTGCACCGGCCAAGTCGCCTTTCTTGGGATGACCTTGGGAACCAAAACCTGCAAAAACTCTACCAAACAAACCCTGCGAGTAAATAAGGGATTCCAGTGCTTCAAGCTCTAGCCTCCCAGAGGTATCCGAAAGCCAAATGGGATCCTTGGTCGAACACCAGAATGTGGAATGTGATCCACTTCTGGCAGACTGCTGCCGGATGGGGGAGAATCATAAGCAACCCAAAAAGTTCATGAGATGATATTTCGGCACGAGTCTGAAAACCCCTAGCCCATTAGCTGGTAACATCATCTCCAGCGCCGCTTTGGCCCAGACATATACGTGGTTGAGCATACGTTGCCCCTTTTGTCGACAGGAGACATCGTCTATGGAGCGCCTTTGGGAACCGCCCCCCTCAGGTTTTCAAGCAGCTGGGGGTGGTGATCTCCTCGCGATCGACCATAATTAGCCTGCATGGAATACTTGGGCGCTTCTTTCTTTTAGTTGGTCCCGAATGGTGCCAAAGGAAATTCAAGGAAGACCGGCTCCACCGTTCTGTTGGGACGCTCTAAAGGAAACGCATAGGGAAGTCGTGCATCTTCCCAGTAGCACCGAAGCTAAGCGCTCGTTGCCACCTGAGGCTCTCTTCTTGGCGTGAGCTTCCTCCATGGCCATGTTTTTTTCTTATGTACATATGTATTTTTTGTGTTTTTTTTTTTTGGGGGGGGGGGGGGAACAAACACGAAGGGTTCAACTTCCCCTCTTTGTCGGGGGAACGGTTGAGCACCAAACGCAGACTAGGTCCTCCAGTAGAGAGGTTAGAATAACGGTACCTTTTTTTGTGTAGTCTATTTTAGTAGGGGAACCCTCCCCCAAAAAAGGGGTAGAGAAGGGCACTACTGGGGGACCTAGGAGAGCGGCCCAAGAGCTTTCGGCCCCAATCGATCGCATGACTCGCGTCGATCGGATCGACCCCGCGCCGAGGTGTTGGAGCTCATGACCTCCCGCGCTTTGGCCAGGCCCACCGCCTCCGATTTTTCGAGAGCGAGAAACGGAAAAAAAGGACCTCCGAGCGGACCTGGGGGGGGGAGGAGTTCGGCACACCGTTTAAGTGTGTATATATATATACACACACAGGTTTTTGGAGGGGGGGGTTCAAGGAAAACGTTTCAGAGAAAACACCATGCTCGGGAGGTTCTCAACATGGGTCTGCCTCTGTTTGAGGCTCGGTACCCCCTGATTTTGGTGGGTTTTAAAGCAGGACCAACAGGGCAACCACAATTTTCGGGGTCCAACCTCAAAAAATGGAACCACGCCCTAGATGCTTGACAAGTCCATTCTTGGGTTCGTATTGGGGAACCAAAAGGAAACCCACATGCCACTTTGGGAAATGGAGAAACATCTACCTAGTTGAAAGCATTCAAATTCCACAGGTGTTAGTTTTCGAGCAACTTTGGGAAACAGCAACCGATGCTCTGAGTGGTGGGTGTTGTGGAGTTTTCCACAAGTGTGATTTGGATGCACCTGAATAAAAGTAGTCCTCGTGTGCATGTTGTTGAACAATCTTGAAGGGCATTTCATTTCAAAAGCCAAAATAATGCCTGGAAGGACTCCCATTTGCAGAAACCAAAACACCCTCAAAGAAAACCAAAACATAAAAGTCCGAAGGGACATGTTTGGTATGTCCAATACTTTTTTGTCAGGGGGAGTATTGCTGTTTCATTTGCGTTTATCAGATTTTGCCATTCTCCTAGTGGATCTCTCCCATTCTCCTAGTTTTGCTGGCATCGGATACTGCTGAGAAACTCCCGCTGCATTCCTTGTATTCGCGCTGGTGTGATGAATTCATAGAGACCAAGTGCCTTCACTTGCGCTTGGCAGGCGCTTGTATGCAGAATATGCAACCCAAAAGTCAGGGGATAGATGGCAAACTATATGGCAAACTATATGTCAAACTATATGGCAAATGCCAGTGAAATTGATTGTTACGGATTGTGGTCATGTCCTGGGGAGGGCATTGCCCCGAGCAGGAGCGGTTCATGGTTTAAGTGGTGCAGCGCAATCTCTCCGAATGATGGCCAACACATTTGCTAGGATGTTGGATGCTTGTAGCTTGATACAACCAAGCTTCAAATACGCTGGCCATACACTGTTAAGAGCCAAGCCGGAAATGCAACCAAGCTAAGCTAAACATATTTAGACGGTATTTTAAAGGCGCTAGAAAGCGTGACGGATGGCGCTGGAATTCCGTTCCACTGCACGTAGCATCTGGGCGGCAGTGCGGAATTTCCCTTCCAAGCCTCAGGTGCCATGAAAGCCCCTGAAGCTGGAGCTATCAGAGCCCGTGAAGCTGAAGCTTTTGGGTGGCCATGGGTCAAAATCAAAAAGACAGAAATATCCCCAGTTTTCACATCCGATTCAGTCCAAGCACTAAAATACTTTCTAAAAGGGGTGCACCTACCAACCAAAATGGGATCCCATTGGCTTTGACCCACGCGGGTGTTTGAGGTGATTGGGGGCTGGAACCACTTTTGGCAGAGATTTGAATCGCCGGGGGGGATTCAGGTGCCTCATGTAAGGGTCGGGTACAGGAAGATGGGCCGAAGCACGTACGCAGATGATGCACAATCGACACATGTTACCCTACAGAACCTCGTTGAACATGATTGGCTTCGTTTGGGCCAACAGTTGACCGTTGGCAGCGGGCATACCTCAACCTTCTGACCCTTTGCTGGCAGACCCAAGGAAGTGCAACCCCCACTTTTTGGCAAGACGTTCGCTCCGTTCTCCGCACCGACCCTTCTCTCCGGCTAAGGAAGGCGCCAGAATTTCCGAAAAAATGGCTTGCGTCTCCAAAGGGCCTTGGGCCAAACCCTCCAGGGCCCAAGCGACAAGCGACTGAGAATCATCGCTCCATTCACGGACTCTTTTGGGACTCCCTTTGTGTGGTCCTTTTCCATTTCCCCTTTTAAAGCCATCCAATCCAAAGCGACCCTTCCCACCCAAAAGACCCAACGCGGCCGCGGCCGGCGGACCGCCGCTCGGAGCGCAGAGGAGCGCAGCTCCGAGCCCGCGACCCACCCGCGGTCCGCGGCCCGCCTCGATGTCGCTGGCGAACTGCGCGGTCATCTTGCTCATGGCGATGGCCACCTGAAGAGTTGGGTACGCTTTGTAAGCGTATATATATATATATATATGTATATATGTATGTATGTATGTATGTATGTATGTATGTATGTATGTATGTATGTATGTATGTATGTATGTATGTATGTATGTATGTATGTATGTATGTATGTATGTATGTATGTATGTATGTATGTATGTATGTATGTATGTATGTATGTATGTATGTATGTATGTATGTATGTATGTATGTATGTATGTATGTATGTATGTATGTATGTATGTATGTATGTATGTATGTATGTATGTATGTATGTATGTATGTATGTATGTATGTATGTATGTATGTATGTATGTATGTATGTATGTATGTATGTATGTATGTATGTATGTATGTATGTATGTATGTATGTATGTATGTATGTATGTATGTATGTATGTATGTATGTATGTATGTATGTATGTATGTATGTATGTATGTATGTATATGTATGTATGTATGTATGTATGTATGTATGTATGTATGTATGTATGTATGTATGTATGTATGTATGTATGTATGTATGTATGTTTATACATAAGATCTCAATAGATCGCAGTTGTCCGTCTTTATCATGTAAAATGGCCTTAACTTATGGGCACCCAACAAAAATCGACAAGGCTAGGAGCCTCAAGGAGTGATGTGAACCCGGGTGACCTCCCTCAAGAACCAACTGTCGATGCGGGGCTCGTCGTTTCTTGAGGCTCGGTTTGCTTTTGTGGGTTGGGTGGAAGGGAAACCAACAGGAAAACCGAAATCCATTGTCCGGGTTCCCCCAAATGGTGGCTTAAAACTGAAGAGCTAGGGTTCCGGTTTTAGTCTTTGGTCCCATTTGCCAAGGTGCCGGTTTGGGTACATGTTTTTGCGACGCACTGGTTTATCACCCAGACCACAGCCAAGTTTGGGCCATTTTTGGGGCACCCACCAACATTTTGTGGGTTTTTTCCCCACCACAAGGCGCCCATAGGCGCGCGAAGGCGCGCGAACTCTTGCCGGCCCGGGCACGGGGGCAGAGCTTCCGCCGCTCAGCTGGTCCAAGACCTTCAAGGGCACCGACACCTGAAAAAAAAAAGAGGCGCGAGCGGTGCCAAGGCGCAGTGCGCAGTGGAAAGGGATAAGATGTTTCCCCGTTTATCTGGGAAATACTGTCTTTTCAGTGGTTTTCCCCATGGACCTTTTGACCAACCCCCACATAGTTTTTGCCCCGATTCCGTTGCTGACCCCGTCCAACTGGGGTTGGAAAGCCCGAAACGGGCGATCTGAGACCTCCCAAACTACAATAGGAAATTCCGTTCCCGCCAGCAACTCGCTTCCGTGGCCAAAAGAAGTCTGAAGGAACTTGTTTACGACTAAAATGGTCCAAACCCCAAAAATAACTGGAGTTCCTTGCTGTACAACGCATTAGTTGGAGGAGGGCAGCTAGGTTCGGGGAAAGGCCAAAATGGGGCCACATGTGACCACAAAAGGTAAGGCCAAAGAATCAGCTCACCAAATCCAGATATCCTTGGAATGGAGCTTTACCACCAATCTTCGGTTGAAAGTAGATGCCACAAATTCCATCCCCAAGAACAAAACCAAAATGGTCCAAACTCGGAGCGACCAAAGTCCAAGACCTCAGAAGCCGAGCGGATCCCTGGCCTTGGGCTGGAAGGTGCCGTCGCTGGTGGCGGCCGTCAAGTCCACCGCCGGCTTGCCTCGCTCTCGGGTCGCTCTCGGGTGTCGCATTGGAACATCCCCAAAATGTGCCGAGTCAACTGTGGGCTTCTACAAGCCAGACCCCCGACCCCCTCCCCCCCCGACCCGGGGGGCGTGTGGGGGATCCAAAAGCCGGCGACACCCATTTATGGCCCCTAACGTTCATAGGTCGTGGCTCAACTCATGCGTTAACGGTTCGAGCGGTCTTTCGGGCGGTGTCACCGCACCAAAAACGGCGTTCCCCCAAACCAGTGGGAATTGCGCCCGCTTCTATGACACTGGGTGAAACACCCAAAGCCAAACACCAATTCCGCATATTGAAAGGAGCGACACATGTCAAAGGGCGCCACAGAAATGGGAACTAAATCTCAAGCGCAATCAAGAAGGCCGGCCGAATAGTTCTTTCTTTTCCAAGCATTGGTCCAGCACGCTGTACGTTTCGGCATGCAAGACGAATTGGCGGTGCAATCATGAATTGCACGCCTCAGTGTCTCAGTATGATCTTTGGCTGCGAGACTGCATTGACATCTTCACGGCCATTTAATTGAAGTCGCACGAATTTCCGGCAAAAGTCGAAGGTCGCATTCTCCTGTGGCTGTCAAAGTCCCTTCCGCAAAGCACTTGCCCCGCTTCCAAGAGGGAATCACGACGAGAGCCATAAGATGTGCTGTTGTTTAAAGAATTCGCTCTTCGCATGGCGGGTTTTTCCCAGGGATGATTAAACCATGGGGGAATGGGGGATTTGTGGCATCTACTTTCAACTGTAGATTGGTGGTAAACCTCCATTCCAAGGATATCTGGAAATGGTGAGCTGATTCTTTACCTTCCAGTCTCCTTACATGGGTTTGGGTCGACCATTGTGACTCACTTGGACTTTTCTTGGGGGGAAACAGACCAAGGGGCCAGGGATTCACAAGCCTGGTTCTTTCGTTTTTGGATTGTGGCTCAAGTAGATTTGGCTGGTTCTCATTCCCCCCCCTGCCGCACCTGCCCCCCCCCCAAATGTGTCTATGTGGTTGTTTCCCATGGCCCCCCCTCCCCCAACAAAAAATCAGAAGTTGCTTTCGGGTCGCAGGCCTCTGACAACCACAGATGAGTCACAATCAAAACCGATCGGTACCAAAAATGGTGAACCCAGAACCAACTTCAAGCATTTTCAGAAGGCGGATATCAGCTATGTATGGCAAGGGGATGTCCCTGAACCTTCATCAACCCCCGGGTTTCGATTGCGCAGATCCCTCCGTCGCAAAATGTCCTCCGAGATCCTCAGACCTCCGCGCCCGGGCAGGGCTGGGCCTCCAGGACCACGCGCACGTTGATGGGCTTCACCAGGTTCACGATGACCTACGCCGTCGTCCCCCACCTTTTCTTCCATCAGGTGAAGGCCCCAGGAAACAAATTATGTCCAGTAGTGGTGAATTCCTTTTCAGACCAACAAGGGAAAATAGATTTACTTATTAAAAAAATGGAGGTTTCTGGGAGGCGGAACCGCCCTTTTGTGGTTGGGATATTGAAGGGACACCACCGCCCTTTTTGGTTGGTTTTTGGAAGGGAAAGAACCGCCTTGGATGGGTTTTTGGAAGGGAAACCACCGCCGTTTTTGTTGGAGTTTGGAAGGGAAACCACCGCCTTTTTCCACCGCCGTCTTTGTTGGAGTTTGGAAGGGAAACCACCGCTTGTTGTTGGATTTTTGGAAGGGAAACCACCGCTGTGTTAGTTGGATGTTTGGAAGGGAAACCACCGCCTTTCTTGTTGGATTTTTGGAAGGGACACCACGTGTTTGTTGGTTTTTGGAAGGGAAACCACCGCCGTTTTTTTTTTTTGAGGGGGGGGGGGTTGGAAGGGAAACCACCGCCTTTTTTGTTGGATTTTTGGAAGGGAACACCGCCGTGTTTGTTGGATTTTTGGAAGGGACACCACGTGTTTGTTGGATTTTTGGAAGGGAAGCCACCGCCGTGTTTGTTGGACTTTTGGAAGAGACACCACCGCCATTGTTAAAAAAAAAAAAAAAAATGGAAGGGAACCCACCGCCTTCTTTGTTGGAATTTTGGAAGGGACACCAACGCCTTTTTTGTTGGAATTCAAGGGAAACCACCGCCTTCTTTGTTGGATTTTTGGAAGGGAAACCTTCGCCGTGTTAGTTGGATTTTTGAAGGGAAACCACCGCCTTTTTCCACCGCCGTTTTTGTTGGAGTTTGGAAGGGAAACCACCGCTTGTTGTTGGATTTTTGGAAGGGAAACCACCGCTGTGTTAGTTGGATGTTTGGAAGGGAAACCACCGCCTTTCTTGTTGGATTTTTGGAAGGGAAACCACGTGTTTGTTGGTTTTTGGAAGGGAAACCACCGCCGTTTTTTTTTTTTGAGGGGGGGGGGGTTGGAAGGGAAACCACCGCCTTTTTTGTTGGATTTTTGGAAGGGAACACCGCCGTGTTTGTTGGATTTTTGGAAGGGACACCACGTGTTTGTTGGATTTTTGGAAGGGAAGCCACCGCCGTGTTTGTTGGACTTTTGGAAGAGACACCACCGCCATTGTTGTTTTTAATTTTTGGAAGGGAAACCACCGCCTTCTTTGTTGGAATTTTGGAAGGGACACCAACGCCTTTTTTGTTGGAAATTCAAGGGAAACCACCGCCTTCTTTGTTGGATTTTTGGAAGGGAAACCTTCGCCGTGTTAGTTGGATTTTTGAAGGGAAACCACCGCCTTTCTTGTTGGTTTGTTGGATGTTTGGAAGGGAAACCACCGCCGTTTTTGTTGGATTTTTGGAAGGGACACCACCGCCTTGTTTGTTGGATTTTGGAAGGGAAACCACCGCCTTTTTTTGTTGGATTTTTGGAAGCGTTTGTGTTGGCTTTTGAAGGGAAACCACCGCCTTTTTTGTTGGATTTTTGGAAGGGAAACCACCGCCGTGTTTGTTGGACTTTTGGAAGGGACACTACCGCCTTTTTTGTTGGATTTTTGGAGGGAAACCACCGCCTGTTTTGTTAAATTTTTGGAAGGGACACCACCGCCTTTTTTTGTCGGATTTTGGAAGGGAAACCAAAAGAAGCCAATCTTGGGGTCAGTTGTTAGAAGCCTATTTTAGAAAACAACGGACGTAAAAGGACACCGCAGCCACGGGATTTGGTTTGTTCCAGAAGACCAACCCAGAAGTTCCTGGTTCCTTTCGGGGGCGCTTCAGGCTCTATGGCTTTTTGGCAGGGTACCCCACAGCAGAGACAAAGAGCGCAAGGGTCGAAGCCGGGAAACGCCAGCGTCCAGCCAAAAGGAACCACATGGGCGGTGCATCTTTCTTTTCAGAAGCATGAATGTGTGAACTCAAGTTGGCTAGTTGCCTAGCCAGCTAATGAGGCAAGCTGGTTGCAACACCAAGAAAGTAAATGTCTGAACCCCCTGTCTAGGGTACGGGGTACACTGAGGTAAATCGGAGGGTTACCTTGCAACACCATGGAAAATTACGGTAAATCAAAGGGTTACCTTGCAAACACCATGGTAAATTACGGCAAATCAGAGGGTTACCTTGAAACACCATGTTAAGTTTCCCTAAATTAGAGGATTACCGTGCAACGCCATGGTAAATTACGGTAAATCAAAGGGTTACCTTGCAAACACCATGGAAAATTACGGCAAATCAGAGGGTTACCTTGAAACACCATGTTAAGTTTCCCTAAATTAGAGGATTACCTTGCAAACACCATGGTAAATTACGGTAAATCAAAGGGTTACCTTGCAAACACCATGGTAAATTACGGCAAATCAGAGGGTTACCTTGAAACACCATGTTAAGTTTCCCTAAATTAGAGGATTACCTTGCAACGCCATGGTAAATTACGGTAAATCAAAGGGTTACCTTGCAAACACCATGGTAAATTACGGCAAATCATGTTAAGTTTCCCTAAATTAGAGGATTACCTTGCAACGCCATGGTAAATTTTGGTAAATCAAAGGGTTACCTTGCAAACACCATGGTAAATTACGGCAAATCAGAGGGTTACCTCGAAACACCATGTTAAGTTTCCCTAAATTAGAGGATTACCTTGCAACGCCATGGTAAATTACGGAAAATCAAAGGGTTACCTTGCAAACACCATGGTAAATTACGGCAAATCAAAGGGTTGCCTTGCAAATACCATGGTAAATTACGGCAAATCAGAGGGTTACCTTGAAACACCATGTTAAGTTTCCCTAAAAAAAGAGGATTCCCTTGCAACGCCATGGTAAATTACGGTAAATCAAAGGGTTACCTTGCAAACACCATGGTAAATTACGGCAAATCAGAGGGTTACCTTGAAACACCATGTTAAGTTTCCCTAAATTAGAGGATTACCTTGCAACGCCATGGTAAATTACGGCAAATCAGAGGGTTACCTTGAAACACCATGTTAAGTTTCCCTAAATTAGAGGATTACCTTGCAACGCCATGGTAAATTACGGTAAATCAAAGGGTTACCTTGCAAACACCATGGTAAATTACGGCAAATCAGAGGGTTACCTTGAAACACCATGTTAAGTTTCCCTAAATTAGAGGATTACCTTGCAACGCCATGGTAAATTACGGTAAATCAAAGGGTTACCTTGCAAACACCATGGTAAATTACGGCAAATCAGAGGGTTACCTTGAAACACCATGTTAAGTTTCCCTAAATTAGAGGATTACCTTGCAACGCCATGGTAAATTACGGTAAATCAAAGGGTTACCTTGCAAACACCATGGTAAATTACGGCAAATCAGAGGGTTACCTTGAAACACCATGTTAAGTTTCCCTAAATTAGAGGATTACCTTGCAACGCCATGGTAAATTACGGTAAATCAAAGGGTTACCTTGCAAACACCATGGTAAATTACGGCAAATCAGAGGGTTACCTTGAAACACCATGTTAAGTTTCCCTAAATTAGAGGATTACCTTGCAACGCCATGGTAAATTACGGTAAATCAAAGGGTTACCTTGCAAACACCATGGTAAATTACGGCAAATCAGAGGGTTACCTTGAAACACCATGTTAAGTTTCCCTAAATTAGAGGATTACCTTGCAACGCCATGGTAAATTACGGTAAATCAAAGGGTTACCCCGCAAACACCATGGTAAATTACGGCAAATCAGAGAGTTACCTTGAAACACCATGTTAAGTTTTCCTAAATTAGAGGATTACCTTGCAACGCCATGGTAAATTACGGTAAATCAAAGGGTTACCTTGCAAACACCATGGTAAATTACGGCAAATCAGAGGGTTACCTTGAAACACCATGTTAAGTTTCCCTAAATTAGAGGATTACCTTGCAACGCCATGGTAAATTACGGTAAATCAAAGGGTTACCTTGCAAACACCATGGTAAATTACGGCAAATCAGAGGGCTACCTTGCAACACCATGGTAAATTACGGTAAATCAGAGGGATACCTTGCCACACCATGGTAAATTACGGTAAATCGGAGGGCTACCTTGTTCCCCTGGCTGGCAAAATATCCGGAAAATTGTGGCATCCCTATGCGAAGTGCCTGGTCTTGGTCCGGGCAGTACCTCACGTTGTAGTCGTAGCCCAAGGCGCTGAGGCCACAGCCGTTGTCGTCCTCCACGGTGAAGAGGTTGTCCTCCGCCTGGAACTCCGCGCCGATGCACTGGCCCTCCTCGGAACCGAAGATAGGGAGCTAGCTGTCGGTCAAAGATTTTTTACCTAGGCAACCAAATCAAAGCGAATTTGGAATTGACTTTTTGGTGTCCCGTTGTTGCCCACCATTTTTCGTGGCCCCAAAAGGTGATCACCTTTTGATTTCTGGGTGTTTGAGGGGCAACTGAGTTTACCTTCCCTCCAAGAATCAGGCAAGCTGACAAAAGGGGCTTTGGAGACAACTTGCAAAAGGGCTTCCCAAAGACGGGGAGATTCCCTTTCACAGAAGGGACAAAGGAAAGTAGCTCTCCAGAATCCCTCCTTTCAGCCATTCTTGGCAACAAGAAAAAGGCCTCCCAAAAAGACTCACCCCACAAACGGGCGAGATGCCCCGATTGGTCTAAGGGGGTTTTGTATTACACCCTGGGAATACACCTGGGTATTGACCCCATTGAGGCACATTTCCGGATAAACCGTGTTATTGTGAACCATTCTGGGTCATTTCCCAAGGGTGTAATCCCAGTGTAATACAAAAACCCTCAGACTCTGTGTGTGTCTCCGCATCTGTGTCTCTGTGTTTTTTGCGCGTGTGTGTGTGTGTGTGTGTGCAGTGTGGTTTGTTGAGACTGTCTTTTTGAGGTTGGTTTTGAAGGGAACGCAAAAGGACCACAAAAATCCCCCCATCTTCAGGTGTGGTTTTGGAGGTATGGATGCTCTACAACTGATATAAGCTTGTAACGCAGTATGTTCCCTTATGTAAGTGGTATACCTCTATATCCTTATACCTGGAACATGGCATTGAGAAATGGGTGTGTCTGTGTGTGTGTGTGTTGGTGTGTTTGTGCGTGTGCGTGTTCGCGTGTGTGTTCGCGTTTGTGTGTGTGTGTGTTTGTTTGTTTGTTTGTTTGTTCTTGACTCAAAAGGCTCCTGCGGCCCCTCCGCCTTCATGTTCACGATGCCCACCTAGTCAAGTTGATGCGCCCAGTGAAGCGTCAGATAACAAGCCATTGTTGTATCTAAAACATTGCCCACTTCAAGAACTATTCACATTGCTCAAAGTCAAATTTCATGAATAGGAATGCTTGTCACGGGCTAAGCTCCGTACTAAAAGAGGTAGACCAATCTCGTGGTTCCTCTCCATCTACCCTGTAAATTAGCGAAACTACTTGTCACTCTTGGCTACTGCGAAAGCCGGTATATCATGGTTCACCACCACACCTGACTGAAGCTTTTCAAAGGGCCCTTCTCTTTCCAACCCTTGGTATGGGCTTGCAAAAAGCTTTGTTTTTGCCATCTACTAAAGATGAACAGAATCAAAAAAAACAAATATCCTAAAAACTTGCCAACAGTGAAGTTCTATAACCCTTCTCAAAGCAGGTAGAACCGGCGATTTCAACCGCAACGAAAGCCACGCGTGGCGCGTGGCGCCAGCTCTTCCTCCGTCCACCATCCGCGCCTTGCCGTCGTAGCTCTCCACATGGAGAAGGAACTTTTCCACCAGCAAGTCGCCGCCGAAGCACTTGTTGGCGCCGATGGGCAAGGAGCCGCTTCCTCGGAACGGGAAGGGCCCCCCATGGACTTGGCGAGAAAAGAAAGTGGTCTCGTGGTACCGAAAAATTCCTGGGGAGGTCGATTCGCAGTGAGGAGAATTGGGAATCAAGCCGATGTGCCGTCAAAAGCAGTCTTTTCGGCCCTGGTCAGTGGAAAGTTCAGGGAACCCCGTTTGCTCAAAAGAAACTCGGTTTGAACACAGAGGGAATTCAAGTCGCAACACTCAAGGAGCTCCAAAGGTTTGCCCGGCGATTTCGCCAAGTCCGTTTCGACTCTCTGGCATCTTCTTCGCAGGGCGGCCTCTCTGTGCCAATGCGTCTGGTACCGTTGCCAGGGGTTGATTGGGACAGCAAGGTTGATGTTTGTTTTGCCCCAGCGGCACATTACTCAGTTGAGATCCAGATCCCATCAAGGTCTGGGAGTTCGCGCGAGAACAAAATGAAGATCCATGATCCCTGGGTCAAGGTCCGGGGTTTGCAAAACCCAACGGGGGGGATATAAAAAAATGAGCCAGGCCGCCCGTGCAGGTCAGGGAGTCCCCCCGCAGGTTGTTCTCCGCGGCGGCGACGGCAACAAAGGCGGCGAATCGAAGGAAGGCCATGGCGCGAGCGAGCGAAGTCGAGCGAAGGCGGCGAGTGGCGCGACGGGAGGTCAACTTGCCTTGTGCAAGATGCGAGCTGCGGGACACCGAAACCTCACAGAAACCTCACGCAAGCGGTTTCAACCAAAAAAATGAAAAAAAGATAGACCGACATTAATTTTGGAATACCCCAGGTGAGGTAAAAGTTTAACTTTTAGTGGGCCAAATAGAAGCCGCTGGGAGCCACCAAGGTAACTGGCACCCTGAAGACAACGAGCTGCACGTTCTACGCCAAAAATAAAGCACGTTCCGCTCCCGTTGGACGCAAAGGCGCCGGCTTAGAGAAAAGCCAAAGGCGACTTGCCCCTGCCTTGGTTCGCTGCGGCCACGAAGGTTAGCATGGCCACCTTGGCTTGGATCACCGGGTGCCAGCACAAGCTCATGAGGGCAAACAAATTATCCTCCAGCATCTGGGTTTGTGTGTTTTTGAGCCTCGGTACCCTATTGCAGGCTTGTTTTCGGAACACCGAGAAGAAAACCATTTGTTTAGGTTCCCCCAATTTGTTCAGGCCAAATGGAACACCGAACAATACCCATCAGCCAGGAATATCCCCTTTGGGCAACCAAACAACAGCTGCATACCCTCTTTGTTTTGGCAGGGGTTCTCTGTGAGTGGGTGCCTCAATCCGCGCTTCCAGCAGTTGCGCTCCGTTCCTTTCGGATTGGGGGTTGATCAATATTCCCGGCCCCCAAATGACCATGGGTAACTTTTCCCGTTTGGTTGGAAATATTGTCTTGGTGGGTTTTCCCAAACGTTGTCCCATGAAAAGGACCTTTTGATCAACCCCCAAATAACACAGAAGAGAAACCAAACGACCCAAGCTGACTGCGTCTTCAGACTCGCACCGAGCCAAACCGCACAAAGGAAAGGCGCCAACATCAATGCCGCGACCCCAAATCGCCCACAAAAATGGCCAGACCTGAATTTATCCCGAAAACTCCCTTGGGGACTCCAATGTGGTGCTACCCCCGAAGGCGCACTCGTCCCTTTGCGCCGATTCGTGCCCGATGCGAGTTGTTTTTTTGCGCCGAGCCGCGGTTAGATCTTGCCCCACAGAAGATTTCACATTGGTTATCACCGGCTCGGTCAGTGGCTCGCCTGTCATCGAGTGAGCAAAAAGGAGAAAACGGCACACGAATCGATGCTGGCCGCCTTTTTTTTCCGGGGGACTCGTTTGTTGTGCGTCCCAATCGGCACTCGGCTGTCCGTTTTCAGATCCCCTGCGAAAAGTTTGGTCGCTTGTGGGTTAAATGGAAAGCCAACCACTAAACCAAGTACAAAGCAGCTGCAGTGAAAAACGGTTGATGTTCGGAGATCGGGTGTGAGCCACTTGATAGGCACCTTTGCTTTCTGGACCAAGCACTGCCCGAAAGGACACAAGCAGAGACTAGTTGGCGCTTAGGTGCTCTGCTTCTGGGAAACAACCTTCTTCTGTCCAAGATGGGCCATCACTACTTTATGACAAAACTGTCATATCAACTTTGGATGAATCCGGAGAACGGTTAAGGAAATGATCCACTTTGGTCCTCCAGATGAATCTCAAGTCAACATTGCCCAAGCCAAATTACTTGTTAATGTCGTAGATTTTGCCGCTCCGGCTCTTTGCTCAAATGAAAGGTCAGAAACACGGCAAGGGCGTACTCTCATCGTGCCTGTGTTGATGCGCAACGCGAAGGGCTGATATTCGGTCATCGACAATGAAACAATGACCAGGGCGGCATCGGTTTTGGGGCCCTTGGTCTGCAGAGCGATGGGTATTGATTTTGGGTGGGCCCCATCGGTTTCTTTTGGTGGCGATAGTGCAAGGCATTCATATTCCCGCACCAAATATGGGCTTCTCTCCCAAATGAACCCTCAAACTGAGCACCACCCATGTACGTTGCAGCCAACAGGAGCTCTTCCAAAGGGAGGTCTAAGCCAACTACTCAAAGTGCCTGATTGAAGGCGGGTCCTTCAAAAATCAGTGGATCCACCAGAGCAACGGATCGATCCCACGCGAGTCGGGGTCCTTCGAGACTCTCCAGCAGCGAGGACATCAGATTCGCCTCAAACTTTCACCTTTTTCCCTCGCGCGAAACCAAAAAAAGGTGTCGAACTTTAAGAGGACTTGGGGAAGCCCAAATGGGTTCTATGCATCTGCAGACTTGAAAATGGGTTTGGCTCGTAGCTGAGCCGGGAGTTCCCCTCTGACCCCATCCGGAGGAAACCAAAAGCTGTGGGAGGATGCACCGCCCATTTCTCTAACATGACATCTGACAGGGACCTGGTCCCTTCAAGAGAAGAATTGTCGTTCAAATACCCTCCCACGGTGCCAAGAGGCACAGCAGCAACGTATCCTTCGACACTTCAAAACTTTAAAATACGCAAGTATCGACTCCAGCGATTGCAATGGTCATGAATTGGGGCTCGGAAATGGTTACGAACTTGGTAGATTCCATCTGGATTGATGGTTGGGTTGGGAATATGAGTCTGTCGTTGTTGTTGATTATTTTCTTTAGGACTCTAACAGAAGGCCAGTTTGCGCCCGTGTTTGTTCCGTCAACGTCTCTTCTACCCCCTCGAACCAGAGAAGATCGGGAGCTGCATCCAAAAGGACGGCCCTGTCCAAGAATCATGGAGGCTGACAAAAGGAAAGCTATTGGAGAAGCTATGGAGAAGCTATGGAGAAGCTAGCTGTCCACCGCCGTCCGATTTTTTACCTTTCAGGCAACCAAACCGAAGTGAACTGACTGGATTTTACTTTTTGATGTCCCGTTTTTGCCCACCCTTCGCCATGGCCCCCAAAAGGTGATCACCTTGTCCAAGACTCAAGCTGACAAAAGGGGCTTTGGAGACAACTTGAAGAAGGGGCTTCCCAAAGACGGGGAGAGTCCCTTTCACGGCCCAAAGGAAAGTAGTTCTCCAAGTCCCTCCTTTCAGCCATGATTCTTGGCCAATAAAAACAAGCCTCCCAAAGACCAACCCCCCCCCACAAACGGGGGAGATTCCCCCATACTGCGGCTGGACGAAATCCGGTTCGCACCACTTTGAAACCATGGTTTCAATTCAACCATGCCGCTTCTTTACGTTGGGGAATCAAAAAAAACTTTCCGTTGGGTTTCTGAAAATTTTGTTTCGTTTCGTGCGAGATTTCGCCCCCGGGACCCCGGGCCGTGACATCCTCCTCCGCGCGGCTCATGGCCAGCATGGCGCGCTGCGCCACCGCCTCCACCTGATCCGCCGTGCCCACCACGTTCGAAGGCCAACCGCTGCGCGCCCCGCTCCGCTCCCCCCAACGTTTTTGGGGTTTAGGGGGGGAAAAGGGTGCAGGGGGTTTAGGGTTGAGGGTTTAGGATTTAAACCTTTGGGCGGCTTGGAGCTGAAAATCCGTGGTTTTGGTGGTGTTCAGGAGTGGGAAACCATTGACCTTCTACAAGAACCAGGGATCCGTTCAATTCCAAATCCCACCCACCAACCCAAACCGCCAACTAAGGGTTACCTGACTTTCTGCGAACCAAAACGCGGAGAAGAAAACTGGGCCCTGGAACGAAAGGTCAAACAGGTGTTTGCCAGTCTTTCCAGCATGTTCCAGCCCTTGCAGCAGAAAGCCCGCGGTGTTTCGCAGCCCAAAGAAACATGAAGGGGAAACAAGACGAAGAAAAAAAAAACAAAAAGCAAAACGTGAAAACATGCCAACAACAGCAAAGCAGTACAGTCAAAGAAATCTGGAAACCAAAAAGAGTCAAAACATGGACAAGGCCGGGTTTCCATCGGACGTCGCTGAAAAGTTCAAAACCCTTGAGGGCCCAATACCAATCGCCTACCTTGTGGCTTGGTCATCGGTTCGGAGCAACGTCAAAATGAAGGTTGTGTGCACGGAAAGAAACCCAACCGAGTTTATCCGCCAATCTGACATCCCTTTGTTTGGCGGGAAGTTTTCTTTGCCTCTTCGAATGGGGCACTAAAGAGTCATCTGAGCAACAATTGAAACATGAAGTTGATGTGAAGGGCATGAAACAACTAGTGAGTCTGCTGGACTTTGTGGGACAGTTGGTGACTTGCCCCAATGTCCCTCCCCAAAAGAGACCATAGACTGCTGGATATGTGAATGGTTAAATGGGTACCCCCCCCCCCCCCCACAACAAAAAAAGATGGTGGAGGTTTCTCGAAGACAACCTCCACCATCAACAACATATATGCGTTTGAGGCTCCTTGTTTTTGGAATCCAAAGGCATCGTTCTTTTGGAGGGACGCCTAAAAAAACGACCCCTGCGTCCCCGGCCATGGTGGTCGTCGTGGTGGACGACACTGAGGTGGTGCCTCAACAAAAAGAAAAGCAGGCAGGCTGCAGCTTGGCTCGATTCCAAGCACTGAAACCTCTTTGTTTGTAGAAACGGCTCAAAACAATACCAAAAAACCGTCCAGTTGAGTGAAAGCACCAAAACAAAAGAACTAAGTGGAAGGGTCCCCGTGAAAATGGGCGCCCCCACTCAACTATCTTCACGAGCTTCTTGGGCGCCCAAACTATGGATAAACATCCACGCCGATCGGAACCGCACGGTGGTTTCTCAACCAGTATTCATAGGCTTCATCCAGATGTCTTGTCCATCCACAGGGCCAAGCCCATGCAAATCCAAAACTAAACAAGACTTAGTGTGACCAGAGGGCCTGCAGGATTCTGCTGAACTCTGCCGAAGTTGACTCCCCCTATCACTCGAAGACGTGGTCAGTGGGGAATGACTCAAGGCACGCCAAGGGAAGCCTGACGAGAATGTTCTGCGTCTGTGTCGATCGGAGGGCTTGGAGTACGTGTTTGCCGTCCCCCAAACCTCGCGAGAATCGCGAGGAATCCAGGGGACAAATCCAGGCGGTACTCACTCCAATCCTCCTCGCGATCGAACCAAGTAACAAATATTAACTCGAACATCTGGTTCAAAATCAACAAATCACCCAATCATCCTCGAACCACTTGACAAAGTCGGCACTTGGACACGGAATCCGTCCTTCGATGGGGCAGGGTCGGTGTGAACCCAATATGTTTGTGAGGGAAGAACATTGGAAGGGTCCTTTGTGCTTTCATTTTCAAGTTGGAAGAAGGGCTTCGTGTTTCCCTTACGCGGTCAAAAGCCCTGGGCTTGACGAGGGGCTCGGCGCCTGAAGTTTGGTCACTGATTCAGGCAACCCTTAGTGTCACTGACCGTTCAGCCAACTTCGGCTGTCTCAGGTAACCCTTGGTGGCTACTTCAAAAAATTGGGTCCCCACCTCTAAACCACCGGGCTCCAAACCAGCAAGAGGCTTGGAAATCCGCGTGGGGGTAACCCCAGTTCCTTTGAAGGATGGGCAGGTTGCTACTAAGTGGCGATCCCCACCACCCCCCGTGCCCTTTTTGGGATCGACTGAACATCCCCCTTCAAATCACCTTGCCCCAAGTTCCGGCCGCCCATTCGGAGGCCGGAGGATCTTGTGGCGGAATGGATCTAAGGCTGGCACTGCTGACTGTCTTCGTGGTACCTGCGCGGCTCTGAGCTCGACGCGAGCGGAAACTTGGAAAACCATTCATTTGGCTGTGGCTCAACATTAAACAGGGGGGGGTTACGCAGGTTTTGGTCCATGTTTCCACTTACCAGGGTTCCATTTTGGTACCTTGAGCCACAGCCATTTTCCCGGAGTATTACACAAAGACGTGGAACAAGAGTCTATTCATCTCCCTCCCAGGCTACACAACCAGCTACATAAGGCGAAGCACCTGAATGGAGCCCGTACAGAACGGATCCTTGCCAAATGGAGCGGCAACAACGCCGCCCCAAGAAGACGTTATCAAAAGCGGGTAATTGAGAGCCGGGATCGTGGGGCAAATTTACAATGGTTGGAAGGAGGATATGATTAACTCTCTTTGGAAGTTGCTCGGTATCACAAGTGGCAACCACAGGTGTCCTTTTCGCAAAATAGATGGCCCTGGCAAGTCGAATGAAAATTCATACAAACCAGTGCCATCTACTTGTAACCAAACTAACCTAGAACGGACACCTATGGTGGCAACCTCCAGCTCAACCTTCCCACCATGCCATCAGGTGAAGACGTCCCATCTGACCAAGCCAGGGAAACGCGCAAAAGCGAAACACCGATACGACGGGCCCCACTATTCTACCACTATCAGAGTCACCTCCCAAGTGGTCGCTTTCAGGATTTCAAAAAGAAACCACTTTCCGACTTTGACAACCTGGAAAATTGAGAAAACCTAGACCCTGTCACAGAACCAAAGCAAAGACTGGGCCATAAGAATCGGTAGAAAGAGTTGTAAGATCGACAGAAATGGCCGACAAATTATCTATTTGGAGCAAAGAAAGGCCATGCCCAGTGCCCAGGCAGACCGAGCATCCTGATTGGAAAGCCTTCGGATGTTTGAGCGGGTTCAGAAGCTAGTCAAGAAGCTTGACCCCACCCTGAGGGTTCACAATTGACTACTACTGTTGACCACCTTCATCAAAAGCCGGCATATGGTCAAAAAAAGAGGGCCGTGCTTAGGTTCTTTGGCTCGCATTTCTCGAGTTCTGGCCAACCTCTTGGAACATCGTCCTACCGGACCGAGACCCTCCCCCAAAACTCATATCCCCACTAAAATAGGTTCTAAAATGGGTGGTGCACCTATCCCAAAATGGTACCATTGGTTTTGAACCATGGCCATATGTCACCTCCATTCTCCAAGGCGCTGGTCGTGGACACCGACGTGCTCGTGGAGGTCGTGCCTCGGCTTCTCCGGAAAATCCGCCTGGTTTGGTGGTGGCCAGGGGTGGGAAACCCCATTTACCTTCTACAAGAACCTTTCCAATCCAAACCGCCAACTCAGGGGTATTTGATAAATGGGCAACCAGCTTTGGCAACCTCATTGCACGGAGAAAAACAAAAAATAAGAAGAAGAAGAAACAACGACACTTCGCAGCCCAAGGTGAGGAGTCAGCCCCATGAAACTCCCATTTGTTTAATGCCCTTCAGACCCAGATCGGTGACATGGATCAATCTCGAGCCCAGTTCTCCCGAAGACCATCCCAGAGACAGGATCCAAAAAAGAGCTTCGGGTCGGGGAAAGAGGTATAAACACCATGTTTCTCCTGAGACTTCTCTTGCCTACCAAATTTTGGTTCAGAGAAGAAACAAATTGCAAAAACCAGCAAAACACCATGTTTGTTGAAAGTTGTGTCAGGGAAACCTCTCTCAAAAAATATGACAAGGGCACCCTACCGGAGGTCTTGGACAAAGAAAAGCCGAAGCCCCAAAGTGCAGGGTCTTGGGGCAGCTTCTTGGACTCAAAAGCTGATTCTCACCGAGAAGACTTCAAAGAGACTAGCCCCATGCTAGTCACCATCAAAGTCCCCCCAGAAGTGGGTTCAAGGGAAACCACCCAGTTTCTGGCTTTGATAAGCCCCAGTTTCTGACACCGGTTTTGACCCACAGCCATATAACCTAAAGCACCATGACAATGCCAAAGGGCCCTGAAACGGAACATAAAACCTGGCCTGCTATATTTCACATTTAGTTGTTGGCCCCTCTCTGAGGGAGGAGTGCTTTTCATTTTGCCCGCTTCCAAAATACGGATTGACTCCTTCAAAATCCAACGCACTTTGACTGGAGGTCAGAAACCGAAATCCCGAGAACATGCGTCACCACGAAACGTATCCGGAGCACGTTTCGAACCTCCATTGAAACCAATCCAGGACCCAACCCATAGATTCCTTCCAGAGAGAGTTCCGACAGAACTCATGCGCAGAGGATCCCTGAAAAAAGTCGGGACCCATTCCCCAGCCTTCCCCCGGTCCTTAAAATCAGGGGGCAACTTCAGGCACGGGCGAAGTGTGCAGCAAAGCAATGGGAAGCCATCCATGTGGAGGATTCCTCTTTCAGAACAAGCCCAGATCCACAAAAATATGGAATCGAATCCATGTGGGTTAAAACCTACTGCACCATGGCGACTTTTTCTGGCTGGAGAACCGGATCAAACGGCAGGGAAAACGACATCTATTCCTCAACCTTCAATGTTCGCCCGACCAAAACCTAGATGCTTGATGCTGGTCCACAGTTCGTGCCTTGTGCAAAAGACGCCTTTTTCAGTTCAGAGATCCCGCAACTCGCCGGCTTCAACTTCACTCACCCCGGTTGGCCAGGTCGCTGGAGGTGGAGGAGGTGGTGGTGGTCGTATTAGTCGTACTGGTCGTGGAGGTCCTCAGGCGATTCGGACGCAATCTAGGCTTGAGGCTTCCGTCAAATGAGTGTGTTGTGGGCTGTGCGCCAAATATACAGGGGGAAACTCTGAATCGTGGCGTCTCGGTTGAGTAAATCAACCTGAAAGGGTGATTGCGCTGAAAAGCACACACCGAGAAGTTTAAACATGTAAGAAAAGGTTTTGGCACGCCGCTGGTAAGCGGCTTTGAGCACTAACAGTCGTATGTGCCAGGTTGATGACCATCCTGTCCTTGACCATGGCGTATGGGTCCATGTTTTTGTACCCCCCCCCCTTCCCCTTTTTGGAGGTTGAAGGGAAACCAGAGGGAAAGCACACATTTTTGGTGCTTGGGAAAGCACACATTTTTGGTGCTTTCCCATTTTGTTGAAACACCCGTCTGCCTCTCGGGGTCTTCAATTGAAAGCCTCCAACATCACATTGACATAGGCATCCCCCTCTCGGGGAAAACACTCCGGCAAAAATGGGTTCTCACCATATGGGTAAGGCAAAAATAGGGGCGCCCCAAAAATGACAGCTTCCTTATGGTTCCCTTTGAACCAACGTGAAACGGGACAGGGGGGGAGGGGGGGCGGGGGGCATTTGCGGCCGAGTGGCGAGGACGAGGTGGTGCTGCTGCTCGTCGTGCTGCTGCTCGAACTGCTGGTGGACGTGCTCGAGCTGGACCTAATCTAACGAACTTCCCTTTAAGATTCATAGCATAGCAGGGGCAAACCAGTTACTCACATTCTGCTCCTATCATGACCTCACTTGCTCAAAGGACCTCGAAAAAAAGGCTCGCCTCTTGTGGACCAAAATGGACCCGAGAAAGGTCTCAAAAGGTCGATTCGCTTTGGGCGAGTGAGGGACTTGTTGTTGTTCTCACGTGCATCCCCAGTCCAATCCTCCGTGCAATCTGGTGCACCAGTTGGGTGTTTCTTGGATCCACCGAAGCGGACATGGTTGCCAAGTCCCAATGCCCCTCCCCCGCTGGACAGGCTTCATGGATCTACCGGGGCTAGAAAAGAAATGGAATGGGGATGTTGGGATACTCTCACTTGAGTGAATACGCAAAAAAAAAGCTTGTGGGCCGCTAAAATGGACTTCGTGGAAACTCGAGAATCGGCGGTTGCCTGCAGGGTTGCCTTGCCCCAAAACGCTTGTGATCCAACGACCCCTGCGCATCCTGATTGCCAGAAAGAAGCCAAGACCAATACAACTTTCAGAGAACCACCACATCGCCTCCAGCAGCGAACAGACCCCAATCTCCACGAGCCAACCCCAAGGGTTGAGCTGCACAGCGCTCGGGTTTCATCCCCGTCTGCGAGAAAAAGAGTTCGGCTGCCATGTTGCCTTTTGCCCCACAGGCACCACGGGCAGAATGATAATTTTCCCAAGAGTGGGGCAAACGACTCATCGGTATGACCTCGGTTGTATTCAAGGCAGGGATCCTGGAGGGTCGCTCCTCTCTTCCCCAAATTCCGAAAAGCCCGGTCGAATCGCAAAGGTCCCCGAAGCGCAACGTGTCGAATCGAGGACTCGGCGTGGTGGAGGTGGAGGTGGAGGAGGTAGTGCTGCTGGAGGTAGAGGTAGAGCTGGTAGAGGTGGAGCTGGTAGATGTGCTGCTGGTGGTGCTGGAGGTACTGCTGGTGCCTATCAAATCCATACTGGCAAACGGAAAAATGATACGGCTCGAGGGGGCCACCTGCAAATGGAGCGCTGTTGTTCTGGTGTTGCCTTTCACATGCTTCTCTGAGCAAGTTGTTGGTGCGAGTTCCTCTGAGCAAGTTCTCCCAGCAAGTTCTTGGCAAGTTCCCTCATACACAACTACAGCACCGCCAGTCACCACCAGCACACTGACCAGCACCCAGCACCCTGACCAGCACCTGGACCAGCACCCTGAGCAGCACCTCATAGCCCCGCCTCTTTAGAAGTACTAACCCCAATTAGAAGTGAGAACCCCTGCAGCTGAAGCTATCTGGAGAACACAACCACTGCAAGGCCTGATTCATACGGGTATGTCTATCGAGACAGTTCGTCCAATCTGTGGAGAAAAAGAGCAACAAGCGGGCGCCCTCGAAAAAGGCTCGTCAGGGAGGAGCTCAACAAATACGTCTGGGGTGCTGTTTCAAGAACATGGGTGGTGAAGAGGGAAAAGAGCGGGACTTTCGAAATACGGGACCATTGTATCTACCCTCTCTCCCACTACCATTGAACCTGGAGGAAGCATGTATAGCACATGTGCACATATGCATACCTGTGAATAATCTGCACATGACAAGTGTATAATATGTATAATATATGTGTCTGTGTGTGTGTGTGTCTGGTTATATCACATCAGTCATATCAGGCCATGCCGTGCATGTCATGTCATGCATGTCATGGCATACATGTCATGTCCTGTCTGTCCTGTCATGTCATGTCATGTCATATCCCGTCTTGTCATGTCATGCGAAAATTGTAGGGGCAAAAACATTAAGTTGTCTCGTATGTAGGATGCATGCCTATGTTCATAGGCACACTGTGTATGTATACGGGTAAAGCAGATTCGAACTACCAAGGTGCTGGATGAGCTTGTGGATGTGGAAGACGTGCTGCTACTGGATGTACTGGTTGAACTGGTCGTGCTAGAGGAGGTGCTGGTAGATGTGGTACTGGTTGACGATGTGCTGGTCGACGATGAGCTTGTGGATGTGGAAGACGTGCTGCTACTGGATGTACTGGTTGAACTGGTCGTGCTAGAGGAGGTGCTGGTAGATGTGGTACTGGTTGACGATGTGCTGGTCGACGATGAGCTTGTGGATGTGGAAGACGTACTGCTACTGGATGTACTGGTTGAACTGGTCGTGCTAGAGGAGGTGCTTGTGGATGATGTGCTGCTGGTAGATGATGTGGTAGATGTTGTGCTGGTTGAGGTGGAGCTCGTTGAAGAGCTTGTGGTACTGGATGTAGATGTGCTGCTTGATGTGGTGCTGCTACTTGATGTGCTTGTTGACGTGGTACTGCTCGTGGATGAACTGGTCGAGGTGGTGCTGCTTGTTGTTGAGCTCGTGGAAGAGCTTGTGGTACTCGAGGTAGATGTGCTGCTGGATGTGGTGCTGCTGGTAGATGAACTAGTGGAGGTAGTGCTGCTCGTGGATGAACTGGTGGAAGTGGTGCTGCTTGTTGTTGAGCTCGTGGAAGAGCTCGTGGTACTCGAGGTAGATGTGCTGCTGGATGTGGTGCTGCTGGTAGATGAACTAGTGGAGGTACTGCTGCTTGTGGATGAAGTGGTTGATGTTGTGGTAGTTGAGGTGGAGCTGGTTGAAGAGCTTGTCGTGCTGGATGTAGATGTGCTGCTCGATGTGGTGCTGCTACTTGACGTGCTTGTTGACGTGGTGCTGCTCGTGGATGAACTGGTGGAAGAGCTGGTGGTACTGGAGGTAGATGTGCTGGAAGATGTGGTACTACTGGTGGATGAAGTGCTCGACGTGGTGGTCGTTGAGGTTGAGCTTGTTGAAGAGCTGGTGGTACTGGATGAAGATGTGCTGCTCGACGTGGTACTGCTGGTGGATGAAGTAGTTGAGGTACTGCTGCTTGTAGATGAAGAGGTTGACGTGGTTGTCGTTGAAGTTGAGCTAGTCGAAGAGCTGGTGGTACTGGAGGTGGATGTGCTGCTGGATGTGGTGCTGCTGGTAGATGAACTAGTAGAGGTACTGCTGCTTGTGGATGAAGTGGTTGATGTTGTGGTGGTTGAGGTGGAGCTCGTTGAAGAGCTCGTGGTACTGGAGGTAGATGTGCTGGAAGATGTGGTGCTGCTGGTGGATGAAGTGCTCGACGTGGTGGTCGTTGAGGTTGAGCTTGTTGAAGAGCTGGTGGTACTGGAGGTGGATGTGCTGCTGGATGTGGTGCTGCTGGTAGATGAACTAGTAGAGGTACTGCTGCTTGTGGATGAAGAGGTTGATGTTGTGGTAGTTGAAGTTGAGCTAGTCGAAGAGCTGGTGGTACTGGAGGTGGATGTGCTGCTGGATGTGGTGCTGCTGGTAGATGAACTAGTAGAGGTACTGCTGCTTGTAGATGAACTGGTTGATGTTGTGGTGGTTGAGGTGGAGCTCGTTGAAGAGCTGGTGGTACTGGAGGTAGATGTGCTGGAAGATGTGGTGCTGCTGGTGGATGAAGTGCTCGACGTGGTGGTCGTTGAGGTTGAGGTTGTTGAAGAGCTGGTGGTACTGGATGTAGATGTGCTGCTCGACGTGGTACTGCTGGTGGATGAAGTAGTAGAGGTACTGCTGCTTGTAGATGAAGAGGTTGACGTGGTTGTCGTTGAAGTTGAGCTCGTGGACGAGCTCGTGGTACTCGAGGTAGATGTGCTGCTGGATGTGGTGCTGCTGGTAGATGAACTAGTGGACGTAGTGCTGCTTGTGGATGAAGAGGTTGATGTTGTGGTAGTTGAGGTGGAGCTGGTTGAGGAGCTTGTCGTGCTGGATGTAGATGTGCTGCTCGATGTGGTGCTGCTACTCGATGTGCTTGTTGACGTGGTGCTGCTCGTGGATGAACTGGTGGAGGTGGTGCTGCTTGTTGTTGAGCTTGTGGAAGAGCTCGTGGTACTGGAGGTAGATGTGCTCGAAGATGTGGTGCTGCTGGTAGAGGAACTGGTCGATGTGGTGCTGCTAGTTGTTGAGCTCGTGGAGGAGCTGGTGGTACTGCTGGTGGATGTGCTCGAAGATGTGGTGCTGCTGGTGGATGAAGAGGTTGACGTAGTGCTCGTTGAGGTCGAGCTCGTTGTAGAAGAGGACGTGGAGGACGTGCTTGTGGAGGTGCTACTTGTGCTGCTTGTCGAGCTCGTGGTCGAAGTGCTCGAGGTCGTTGAGGAGCTGGTGGACGTTGAGGACGTGGAAGATGTGCTGGTGGAAGAGGTGGTTGTGCTGCTGGTGGAGGAACTGGTTGACGTGGTCGAGCTGGATGATGTGCTTGTAGATGTGGTAGAAGAAGAGGATGTACTGGTCGAGCTGCTGGTCGTGCTGCTGGACGAGGTGCTGGTGGATGATGTGGAAGTTGTCGTGGTGCTGGTGGTAGAACTGGACGTGGAGGATGTGCTACTGGATGTGCTGCTCGTGCTGCTTGTGGAGGTGCTGGATGATGTGGTCGAAGTGGAGGATGAGCTGGTTGTGCTTGTGGAGGAGGTAGAGGAGCTGGTCGAGGTGCTGGAGGTAGAGCTGGAGGAAGTGGAAGTGCTGGAAGTGCTGGTGGAGCTGGTTGAGGAAGTGGATGTGGAGGAGGAGCTGGACGTGGTTGAGCTGGTGGAGCTGGTGGTGCTCGATGTGCTCGAGGAGGACGTGGTGCTGCTGGAGGTGCTGCTAGAAGAGGTGGTGGTGGAAGATGTGGAGCTGCTGGAAGTGGAGGTGCTGCTGGTGGAGCTGGTGGATGTACTTGTGGACGTGGTGGTGGTACTGCTGCTGGAGGTGCTGCTGGTACTGCTGCTGGTGGAGCTGGTGGAGCTGGAGGTGGTAGAGGTGGAGGTCGTAGAGCTGGAGGTGCTACTGGTGGTACTACTGGAGCTGCTGCTGGAGCTGGTGCTGCTGGAGGAGGATGTGGTTGTTGAGGTGCTGGTGGATGAGGTGCTGCTGGAAGTGCTCGAAGTGCTGCTGGTTGAGGTGCTGCTGCTGGAAGTGCTGCTGGAGGAAGTGGAGGTGCTGGATGTTGAGCTGGAAGTGCTTGAGCTTGTCGTGCTGGAGCTGGTGCTGCTGGATGTGCTGGTCGACGTGCTCGAGGTGCTGCTAGAGGAAGTGCTTGTTGAGGAGCTACTGCTTGTAGTGGTTGAGCTTGTCGAGCTGCTCGTGCTGGAGGTACTGGTGGATGAAGTTGAAGAGGTGCTGCTGGAAGTGCTGGATGTTGAGGTGGAGGTGGAGGATGTACTGGAAGTACTTGTGCTGCTGCTACTGGTGGATGTGCTTGAAGATGAGGTGCTGCTGGTGGATGTGCTTGACGATGAGGTGCTGCTGGTGGATGTGCTTGTAGTGCTGCTGCTGGACGTGCTGGTGGAGGAAGTGGAGGTGCTTGAGGAGCTCGTTGAGGTTGAGCTGGTGGAGGTGCTTGAAGTTGATGTGCTGCTCGAAGAAGTGCTAGTGGAGCTGGTGCTTGATGAACTGGTTGATGTTGTGCTGCTAGAGCTTGAACTGGTTGATGTACTGGAGGTTGAGCTGGAGCTTGTACTTGTTGAGCTGCTACTTGTGGAAGAAGAGCTTGTTGAGGTTGTCGTGCTGCTGGAAGTGCTAGTAGAGGAGCTGGTGGTGCTACTGCTTGAGGTACTTGTAGAGGAGCTACTAGTACTGCTGCTGGAGGTGCTTGTGCTGGAAGTTGATGAGGAGCTCGTGGACGTGCTGGAAGTTGATGAGGAAGAGGTGCTCGTACTGCTTGTGGAAGATGAAGTGCTGGAGGTGCTTGACGTGCTGCTGCTCGAGCTGCTGGTGGAAGTGCTGCTTGTGGAGGTGCTGGATGTACTGGTGCTGCTGGTGCTGCTGGAGGTGGAAGAACTCGTAGTGGTGCTGGTGGAGCTGGTTGACGTGCTGGTGCTGGAAGTGCTTGTTTTTGTGGTGCTGCTAGAGGAAGTTGTCGTGGTGGAACTGCTGCTGGAAGTACTGCTGGTTGAGCTACTTGATGTGCTGCTGGATGATGTGCTGCTGGAGGAGGTGGAGGTGCTGCTGGTAGAGGACGTGCTGCTGGAAGTGCTGGATGAGCTTGTGCTAGAGGAGCTTGTGCTGGAGGTAGATGTAGAGCTGGTGCTCGTGGAAGAGGTGCTGGAGCTTGTACTTGAAGAGGTGGTGGACGAGGTGCTGCTAGTGCTGGAGGAACTGGTTGAAGTGCTGGTCTTGGTGGTAGATGTTGAGCTACTGGTAGTGCTGGTGCTAGATGAGGTGCTTGAGGAGGTGCTGCTGCTGCTGCTGGAGGTGCTGGATGTACTTGTGCTGCTGCTGCTGCTGGAGGTGGAAGAACTCGTAGTCGTGCTGCTGGAACTGGTTGACGTGCTGGTGCTGGAAGTGCTTGTTTTTGTGGTGCTGCTAGAGGAAGTGCTGCTGGAAGTACTGCTGGTTGAGCTACTTGATGTGCTGCTGGATGATGTGCTGCTGGAGGAGGTGGAGGTGCTGCTGGTAGAGGACGTGCTGCTGGAAGTGCTGGATGAGCTTGTGCTGGAGGAGCTTGTGCTGGAGGTAGATGTAGAGCTGGTGCTCGTGGAAGAGGTGCTGGAGCTTGTACTTGAAGAGGTGGTGGACGAGGTGCTGCTAGTGCTGGAGGAACTGGTTGAAGTGCTGGTCTTGGTGGTAGATGTTGAGCTACTGGTAGTGCTGGTGCTAGATGAGGTGCTTGAGGAGGTGCTGCTGCTACTGCTGGAGGTGCTGGATGTACTTGTGCTGCTGGTGCTGCTGGAGGTGGAAGAACTCGTAGTCGTGCTGCTGGAACTGGTTGACGTGCTGGTGCTGGAAGTGCTTGTTTTTGTGGTGCTGCTGGAGGAAGTTGTCGTGGTGGAACTGCTGCTGGAAGTACTGCTGGTTGAGCTACTTGATGTGCTGCTGGATGATGTGCTGCTGGAGGAGGTGGAGGTGCTGCTGGTAGAGGACGTGCTGCTGGAAGTGCTGGATGAGCTTGTGCTAGAGGAGCTTGTGCTGGAAGTAGATGTAGAGCTGGTGCTCGTGGAAGAGGTGCTGGAGCTTGTACTTGAAGAGGTGGTGGACGAGGTGCTGCTAGTGCTGGAGGAACTGGTTGAAGTGCTGGTGGTAGATGTTGAGCTACTGGTAGTGCTGGTGCTAGATGAGGTGCTTGAGGAGGTGCTGCTGCTACTGCTGGAGGTGCTGGATGTACTTGTGCTGCTGGTGCTGCTGGAGGTGGAAGAACTCGTAGTCGTGCTGCTGGAACTGGTTGACGTGCTGGTGCTGGAAGTGCTTGTGCTGCTGCTACTGGTGGATGTGCTTGAGGATGAGGTGCTGCTGGTGGATGTGCTTGAGGATGAGGTGCTGCTGGTGGATGTGCTTGAGGATGAGGTGCTACTGGTGGATGTGCTTGAAGATGAGGTGCTGCTGGTGGATGTGCTTGACGATGAGGTGCTGCTGGTGGATGTGCTTGTAGTGCTGCTGCTGGACGTGCTGGTGGAGGAAGTGGAGGTGCTTGAGGAGCTCGTTGAGGTTGAGCTGGTGGAGGTGCTTGAAGTTGATGTGCTGCTCGAAGAAGTGCTAGTGGAGCTGGTGCTTGATGAACTGGTTGATGTTGTGCTGCTAGAGCTTGAACTGGTTGATGTACTGGAGGTTGAGCTGGAGCTTGTACTTGTTGAGCTGCTACTTGTGGAAGAAGAGCTTGTTGAGGTTGTCGTGCTGCTGGAAGTGCTGGTAGAGGAGCTGGTGGTGCTACTGCTTGAGGTACTTGTAGAGGAGCTACTAGTACTGCTGCTGGAGGTGCTTGTGCTGGAAGTTGATGAGGAGCTCGTGGACGTGCTGGAAGTTGATGAGGAAGAGGTGCTCGTACTGCTTGTGGAAGATGAAGTGCTGGAGGTACTTGACGTAGTGCTGCTTGAGCTGCTGGTGCTGCTTGAGCTGCTGGTGCTGCTTGAGCTGCTGGTGCTGCTCGTGCTGCTTGAGCTGCTGGTGCTGCTTGAGCTGCTGGTGCTGCTCGTGCTGCTGGTGCTGCTTGTGCTGCTGGTGCTGCTTGTGCTGCTGGTGCTGGTGACCGTCGTTGTGGTTGCAACTTGTAGTTGCCTTCCCTCGTCAAAGTCCTCAGTCCGACAAATTCACTTCATCAAAGTGCGGTTTTCACGGGAATCAGAATCAATCAGCCTGTCACCAAACAGGGCCATCCCTGGAAACGTAATCCACCGGCGGCTTTAATACAGCGAATGGACTCGTAGCGACCGAGGGCGACAGACATCTTTTTTCGAACATCCATACGGTGCATCAAAAGAAACCTGCACCACTTTGATAGGAGGTTTGTCCCAGTGTGTGTGTGTGTGTGTGTACATGTGTATATATATATATACATATGGCTTCATCTATCCCACCTTGTGCAGGATTTGGTCCATCCACAGTAGGGATGTGTATCCCTTCAAACGAGGGTTGCTCGCCTTGCAGCGGGAGTAGATGCCATTCTTGTCCAACGAATTTGGTTTAGCCATCCCCTTTGCCCACATGATGACCTATGCCATCCATCCGAATCGCAACCCAGGCCCCGCTGTCCGTGCGTCCCTTTACCAGTGATTGGAAACCAGTAGAAAGCACCCAAGGGTTTGGGGTCAAAAGGCCCGTGATCAAACCTACTGATGACAATTCCATGGGGATGCTGCCTTGGTATCACAGAAATCGGCACCAATAATCGGCATTCCACATTCATGGTAGAAAAAGAACAGGTTCTGGTTCCAAGTTGGGGCACCCCTCTCAAATGGCACCTGTCATACTGGTTTCTTTCAGCATCAGTGCACATCCAAGCCACTGCGCCGTCTGCCTCCACGTCTGCCTCAATCTCGGACCTGAGTCACAGCGTGTGAGAGATCACGTGTACATATCCGGTGAATGATACGTGTTTGTTGCAAAGCAAAATCTTTGTGAGGTCGCGATCTCAGTTGCGCAAGATTTCAAGCTTGGCTTCGCGATTGCATGTTTTGGCCGAAAACACAAAACTTAGACACGTGCTTGAGCGGTGGCCGAGTCTCTAAACGCAAAAATTAAATTTTCCCCACCAACCATTTGTGCGGGTGGAACAACTGTGAAAATTCATAGCCAGATAACAAACATTGTGTATATCAAGCATGTGCGTGGCAAATGTGTCCTACAGTATTCGAAGTATCATACAAACAGGTACATAACCAAAAAAAGATCCTGCGAGTGGTCGATTCGACCAGGTTCTTTCACCGGATTCCCCTCGGCCAAAAAACGGCAGCCGAGGCTTTGCCCAAGTGTTAAGCTTTTCTGCAAGTGAGTGGTGCCATGGTCAGCTGAATGTTGGATTCGGTGAAGCCAAGAGGACTCAGTTCGAACGCATGATTTATCATATGGCTGTGGCTCCAAAATCCGAAATGGGTTGCCCTGGCAAGTGGAAACATGGACCTGCGGTTTGCCCCTGCTTGTTTCTTGAGCCACGCCCATATCCCCTAAGCGCATGAGCATCCAGGGGGATCCATAGCCCGCTGGAGGGCACACGGGGCGGATTCTCCGTGAAGCTAACTCACGCCCAGCCGGGCGGCATGTCTGGCGCCGTGTTTTTGTGGGCCCCTCTCGGAAAAGGCGCCCAAAAGCCGCCGGGGTGTCCTTTTAGTCGTGGCACCAGACGCATCCGTCTGGCAAACTGGCATGCAGTCGCCATCACTAGGCGCCCGGCAGGCGTCGTTCTGCTGCAGCTGCCTGTACCGCAGGGTTGCATCTGCGTGCATCTGATTTCTTGAGCAGAACCTGCTCACAAGACCTTTCTCGGTTGCGAAATCTGCTCCCCTGCTAAAAGTGAATAACTTTTAGTGGTTGAATGGACAACCCATCAGTTGGAAAGGTTAAGTCCTCACATCCAAGCAAAATGCACCAAAGCTCTCACTTGGTTGCCAAGATCGAACCCTCCCGCTTGCCAAAAAATACGCTCTGGTGATATCCCCAACAGCATGCGGTGCTCTTTTTAGTCCTGTGGAACCCTCAGGGAACCCTGGTGGAACCCTCGTGGAACCCTCGTGGAACCTTACCTGAGGGCCGCCCCGGACCACCCCGGAGCCTATCTGGGCTGAGACCCCAAAGCTTTCAGCTGTTGGGGAAAAACTAAAGGACCCTGCCAAGACCTTGTTTACCGAAGGCTCCCTCATCGGGTTCCATGTCATGTACGGATAAAATCCTGGGCCCTCTGGAAATCGGGGGAGGAAACACCTGCCGCAGGATATTTCCATCTGAGGCTCAAAAAAAAACTGGTTCGCACAAAGTACTCATTAACAAGGGGTTGGCTGATTACCAGACATGAACACTGTTCCTCGACTGAGCCAGTCCGAGTCATCGAAGCTTCTTGGCCCTCGCAGCAAATGCGAGTGTACAGTCGCTGGCGGGTTGTCTGGCCAGTTGTGAATTACTAAGATGTCGCTTCGTTTGCTTCTGTTTGGGGAATGGCCCAAATGGGCTTGCTTCTGAAGGGCAATTTTCAGCTTGGTCTTCAGAACGCAGAAACGAAAACCCTCACTTGTGGGGTCCCCTATTCTGACACATACTGCGAACCCCGGATGAATACTTCCGTCCTATTCATCGAGGGTGCCCCCAAACGTGATCAGGCTTCCAAGCATAGGTGACCTGTTGAAAAAATCGATGGATTGCTGGTACATGAAGCTTTTTGCAACCGATTCTAAACCAGTGGGATCTATTTCTTAACAGCACAAAAGAAATCCCAGCAAAAACATCTCGTGGTTTGCTCTTCCGCGTCCATGTCCATGCTCTCCATTCCCCGACTCTCGCTCTTCTGGCTCGCCTCGTCTCCACGTGTCCTGGAAACAAGAAAAGGCGGAAATGAGATCTCAGTGGTACTGTGGATGGACGAAATCCATTTCGCACCACTTTTGAAACCATGGGTTGAAACCATACCGTTTGTTGGTATTTACGAATCGAATCACTCCAGGATTTCTGAACGGTGTCCACAGTACGTTGACCCCTGGACAAAAGTTAAGCTTTAACTGGGATATGTCGTACATCCTTCTAAACTCTAAACATCTGCAAATGACAACTGGAGGTATGGGCAGAAAAAGAACGTGCGGGTTGACGTTCCGGCATGAAAGGTCTGCCTGATTTTCAAGGAACGGCACCAAAAAGGAGAAAGCCACGCCTTATTGCACGCCACCCGGGCCCATGAAAATCACATAGCCTTGCTGATTCATTCCCAACAATCGGACTCGCTAAGCCATTCCCTACCTGTCGCACCAGCAAGTAGATTGCTCAATTTCAAGAAAGACCCGGAAACGTCTTTCGGCCCCAAACATAGTGAGCGTCCCCGCAAAACCCCAACCCCAAACAGGCTACCGAGCCTCTAAAAAAGGCAGACCCAAAGTGGAGCTCTCCGTTTTCTGCCAACACCTCTAAAGCAACAAAAAAGCACAAACAAACTAAGCTGGCTTGTTCTCAGCAGGAACAATCCAACTGGTGGCTTCCTTTATTCGGGAATCCCCAGAACGGTTCATCCCCAGCGCCCAGACTCGATCAGTACGGCTCCCCGAATGAATCGCACATTCCGCTCCTAAGGACAGCGAGGGACGCCAGCAGAGCGAGGCTGAAGCCGGCGACGAAAGTGACCTCACGGAACCACCTCAACACAACCCTTCCCCAACACAAAAATGGGTGGTTATAAGGGAAGCTACCACCAACAAACATGGAAGTGCACAGACCCCTGTAGAGACAGGGCCTTAGTGCCCTGCCACGTTAGTTGGTGGGAGGGCAGTTTAAATGGAAATGTCTTCAAAGTGGAGGGTGGTAGGGTCTGTTCTATGAATCTTCGGTCATCACCCAATTCGCTCCGGCCCGCCTGGCTGCATCGCAGCCTCATCCTGCGGTTTCATGCGAGATTCGACAAAGTGGGATGGGAGTTGCACGCCAAATGCCCAAGCCAATTTTTGGGCTGTCTAGTTTGAGCATGGACCCAGAAACAGGAAGAGACAGACCCATTAAGCGTGTGTCTCCTTTCTGGGGAGTCGAGGGAAGCACAAACGACCCCAGGACTGTCCTGGGCCGAGCATTTGCCATCAGCCCGACATGGCCGACCGACCGACGGCGTCGTGTCGGGGGCGCGGAATCTGGGGGATCGTCCGAAAGTTGCTGGGTGTGGGCTGCGTGATCAAGCTGCAGGGACCTGCGACTTCATTAGGAATACAAAGTTGCACCAAAAAAGAAAAAAATCGAGATCTAGAGGTCGCGAGTGAAGTAAAGCTTTGCTGAAGCAGCTTGGTTTCGTTCTGCCTTCATAGCGTGCGTCACACCGCAAGCTGAGCCTGGACGGAGCGTCGGGCGGCGAAACCTCTGGACGGCGAAAGCGCTTTCACATGTGCCACGGTCAGAACTGTTTGGTACCCTACTGGACATGGGCAGAGTAGAGAATCGGGTTGTGCGAAATGGATTGTTTCATGAGTAGAGTTAGGCCCAGTTGTAGATTTTATTGGTATTGGTTGCTTCACTTTGAGTCACTGGTAAAATGTAAAATGTATCCTAGGTCTACCCCAGGTTTGACTGAACCCGATTCTGAGACCCCATGTGGACCACTGGTGTCTTTGACAGAACCTGCGCCAATACTCTGGTCATGTCGGGCCAACAGGAAAACCAGAGTTTGGCCAAGCCAACAGGGTTTCGACGCCACCTTTTTTGTTTGAACCTCATCTTTTGCTTCTCCTTGAAATCAGAGGTTACAAACTTTGCAACCTGATAGGAACCCATTGGGTCCGTGCGCCCAGGCATAACCACGGTACCCTTGGAATGCTGGCACGCATGAGTCATGATCAAGACCCGGTATAAAAATGGCCTACCCAGCACCATGTAAGGAATTGACAAGGCGGCTGCACCCATTTCTGGTTGGGATTGTCCCTTACTAACCTTCACTTTCCCGGGGTTTGATTGTGGCACACATTCTACCTCGCTGGCAGAAAGGTATCTGGCGTACCTCTCGGAAAGTCCTTGAACTCGCTTGCGACCTTTCGAGTGACCTCAATCTTTCAGGTTGGATCATCGATTTCCAATGTGGTCACGCAAGAACCTGCCACCAGGATGCCAAATTCAGCTTCCCTGTTGTTGGTGGTTTGGTGCCCGGCGGTTTCGAGGCTACGGGACAGTTTCCCTGGTACCCTCAACACGAACTAGGGGTTCAAATCCACCACTAATCGAAGCCACCAAGGGCTAAAAAAAAAGATATCAAGTGCCCGATCAAAGCCAAAAAAAGGCTGCCCTTGTCGCACTCGCATGGGTCAAGGAGCTTGCAACCCATCTTCAAACAACAACAGGACTTGGGCGTGTGGTTGTTTTGCACGGGAACGAATTCTGGGATTTGTTTTCGAGCAAAAGCCCTCAGCCTACGTAGCCCGCCCAACTCCCCCCCCCAATCGCTCCCATCTGACCGCCCGAGCACCTGCCTTGCGCTTCTTGGTCATGGCCCTCGAGCCCTAAACGGCTCACCGTGATCCACGGATCGGGAGCCGCGGACTTTGGGCTCGGCTTTCTGAAGTTTGAGACCTGGATGGGAAGAAAAGTTATACTCATGGAGGATGGCATTGACTTATTATCGTGTGGAATCCTTCACTTTTATCATCTTTGCCATATCTTCTCTTTATTGTTCATTTCATATCTGTCCAGCCCTTCCAAGCCTCTATGTCATGGAGAGCTATCAAGAGACGAGAACAGGCATGAAGGACGACCAATCCAAAGGTAAAGAATAAATTCTGGAATTCTTGGTCACGCTTGGACCGTTTAATCGTGAGTTTTCCTCGGGCTCAGCTTGTTGAAGTATGTTTATTGGGAACTCATGAGTTGATGAAGGATGAAGAGGCAAGAGTCACTGTCTGAAGCATGCCAAAACGACATCCTGTTGTCTCCCGTTGGGGGCCAGGGGTTGATTCTTGAAACAAACTTGCCCACAATGGCCAGCCCGCAAAGCAAACCCCCGATGTTGGCCCGTTTTCTGGCTTGGGCCAAAACCATATGTGCTGCCAGTGGTGTGCAGGTAGGTGAGTCAAAACCAGTTGCCCTACACTAACTCCCTTGCTAGGGTCCCTTAGGACTGGTGTCAAAACCCCATTCAAGGATTCATGACCAGTGACACTGTGGATGGGCCAAATCCACTTTGCGCCATGGATAGAACCTTCTGGGAATTTTTAATCCAGCCACCAGCTGATTCTGCAGCACCAACCCTCAAGCACCCCGGGCCCCGAGATGCGCTCTGAACTGCATATATCACGGGGTCACTCGAAAGGAATCGGACGCGGGAGTTGCCGCGAAACGGATGCGTGGCGATGTCCGTCCGGGAAATGGTTCACACCCCCTCCATCAGTACAGAAACCCCTCTCAACTCCCTCCATTTGTGCCACAGGCTGAGATGAGCCGAATGTTTCCGGGAATTCCGGTTGAGACAACATCCCTGTCCGCTGCCAGGGCTTCCGTAGCCCTCAAGCTCAACCAGAGACTCCTCTCCTCCCTCAGCCTGTGGCGGTGGCCACTTATGTGATACCACTAGCCATTTCTAACTGGGTTGTTCCAAAATGAGGGGTGGGATCAAAAGGAGTTTCCCACCAACATAAAACCAATGGTTTGACACTAGTTGGCCCTGCGCGGAACCGCCGGCCGACTTTTTTCGCTGCCATGGGCGCGAGCAATGGGCGCCCCTTGGTGACTGCAAGCGAGACGGCTACATGGCATGCCTCAGGGTGTTGGAAGCAAGCGGTCACAAAGCAAAACTTCGAAGGATGGCCACCTGCCAATCCTAGCCAACTCGCCCCCCTAACCTTCGGACCGGCCGGTCAGGCTGCACCTGGCGCAAAACGAAACAACAGAGCTTCGCGCGGAGATGTGTGGCGCTGGCGAAGCGACCTCTGGTTGATTGATAAGAGGCTTGCCCTCGGCTGATTGATCCGTCAACATTGCCCCGTTGACCCCCAAAATGGTGAGGTTTGCTTTTGGTGTTCTTTTAACACCCACGAAAAAGAGGTACCCACAAAAAATGCAAAAAGCTAGCCACCCCGGTTGGATGTAAAAGCAACCCTTCTGTGCCCCACGCATTCGGCGCAAGAACCTTTTCCCGACTCGTATCCCTGACTTCTCCTAGAAACACGCCAAAACCGTGGCAGCCCAAAATCCCCCAAGATGCTTCCAAGATAATCCGTTCCCCCTATTCATAAAGGTCTCCGTAATAATAAATATTTGTTTCGGAAGTCCCAAATCCGGGAATACTACTTTTAGAATAGCCAATACTAAACCAATTCTAAAGTAGATATTTTCCTGCCCGTACTCAAATCCAGCCCCATTAGGGGGACCCCGGGGGCACGTTTCCTTTACTACGGCTGTACTACAAAGTTGCGACTTTCGAGCCAGAGCTCCGGGAGCACGTTTCCTTTACTACGGTTGTACTACAAAGTTGCGACTTTCGAGCCAGAGCTCCGGGAGCACGTTTCCTTTACTACGGCTGTACTACAAAGTTGCGACTTTCAAGCCAGAGCTCCGGGAGCACGTTTCCTTTACTACGGTTGTACTACAAAGTTGCGACTTTCGAGCCAGAGCTCCTTACTCAGAAATGTGCGTTTGAAGCGATTTTACGGAACGGAACAGGGGGACCACAGTTGCAAACAAGCCTACACAGAACAAGAAGCACCTCCAAAACCTGCCCCCCAGAACCAGGGGACCCCCTAATAATAAAAAATGTTTTGCAGGCCGGGTATTTTTTTTATTAGGGGGAGGGGGGGGGGGAGGGGGGGCGTCGTTTATTATTAGGGGGAAGGGATTAGCCAAGTTGCTGCTGTTTCAGTCGCCGTTGCTGGTTTTTGGGGTAGAGTTCATGGAAAAAAGCAGCCACTGGCGATCCAGGTTGTGTACCTCAAAGGAAAACCCTCGCCACTTTGCGCCAAAAACGGGCCAAACCCGCCTCAGTCGTCGAAGAGCCCGCCCTTGCTGGATCTCTTCGGTGCCGCCTCGTCCCCGAACCTCGGCTAGACCGAGGCAGCCGGCCGGCGAGTGCCGTGAAGGTTTACTTTTGGTTTTCCTTTGCTCGTTGCACCTGATCCTCCATTTGCTTAAGTCCCCTGCAAAAAAACAAAATCATTCCAGTAAGGGTTGATTCCCTTTAAAACCAACAGGGTAAAATAAAACATATTCTTAACCAAATGGAAGCGATACGTCAGGCAGTTGCTTACCTGAAAAAGCTGAGACCAAAACCGGGGTGTTTCCCACATCGGCAGATTTCGCCGAGAACAGTAACCTTGGTTGACTGGTTGCTTGGAAGGGTTTCTTGTACGGGTTTCTTCGGGTTCGGAATGGGGACAGGGTTCAGAGCTACCACTACACTCACCCACTTGCCAAAAGGAACCTAAAGGAGCCAAATCCAGTTCCGCACTAAGAAACCAACTAGGAAACTAAACGTGAACTCGAAAGAGATACCATCGTCCTCCATCGAATTCCCCCATTTTTTCAGCTCGCTGTGCCCCATTGGGCATCCAGCAAACCGCCGCCGCCGCTGCTCGAGAGAAGCCCGGACCTTGGCACCAGCTCAAGCATCGAACGCTTGGGCGTTGTGTCTCGCTTTGTTGTGTGTGTGCTTTGTTGTTTGGTCGCTGTTGTTGTGTTATTTTTTTCTTTTTTTATGGCACCCTCTTTAAACGCCAATGAAAAACGGGTAGCCTGAAAAGAAGACAGACCCTGGGCACGAGTGCTCGGTTTTCCAACCCTTAGTGTGTTCATAGTCATCTATGCAGCCAACCAAGTCGGGTGTACAGAAACAAAAAGAGCAAGCAAGGACCTGTACTCTGGGGCTAGCATGAACCAACCTTGGTAACGAAGGAGCCTGGTTCATCGGCATTTGAAAGAAACCCTTGGGGAACAACCCTGTGACCTCCCAAAAGGGCGGCGCTGTCCTCTGATGCAGGCTGTTGGACTTGTTTGTTCCAAACGGATGATACCAAGAAATACCTAACAAAGATGATCTCTTTCTCTCGCACATCAATCATCCTTCTATCCCAAGCGAGAGACACAGATGGAGGAATACAGTAGATGTGTGATGGAGAGAGGTATCCATCACCAGCCCTCGTCCACATGCAGATTTAGAAGGGTGGATGAAGGGATGGGAGATGCCAAGGGCCGCCTTTCATCCTTCTCTCGGTACCTTTCATGATCACTATCCGTCCTTGACAGGGTGGTGTTTTTTGGGTTGGGAAACATGTTCCCCCTTCAAAAAGGCCGCCTAACGTGTTCAAAAGTGCTCACAGCGAGAAAAACAAACAAAAACATTCCTGCGGTCATTGTTCAATGTTACTTATAAGGCAGAGCAGGTTTGTGTCGGAGAGATGATACGCTTCAGCTCCTTGCACCCTCCCGGACCCAACGGTTTAACGCCAAAGGCGCATGAGCCCACTCGTCTTCTTGCCCAGCTCCTCCTTACGCAACCGCTCCTGCAAGGCACGGGGCCTGTGAAGCCATCCCTCAGACCGCTCGCAAGTCACGAAGCCCTTATGGTATTGATTGATGGGCCTGTCACAGGTAGTGGAACCAGATACCAAGATTGCCAAAGTGTTGGCTTCTTTCATGAAGTCTCTCCCTTGATTCGTTCATCCCTTGCCAAAAGTGAAGCCAGCGGGATGTGTCCGAAATCCCTTTCAAATGCAAAAAAGAACCGCGGGCTGGGAGCTGCCAAGGTTGGTTCGGGCCCCGTGAGGGTCGTTGCAGGGTGGCTATAACCACTGCAGCGATAAGCTGGGAAGTTCACATTTCAAGTCCAGGTGTTCAAAGCGAACTAAAGCAGCAAATTCCTTGGTTGGTTTCAAGAGGCCTGTGAATCCCACACAGAATTATCCAAGTTTTGACCTCTAGTTTTTGAAGTAATCCCAATCCCAAGGCGGCCTGACCCTTCCGGGCAAAAGCCCCTGATTTCCCCGTCTCCTCTTCGCGCCGGCGCTCTTCCTCCTGACGCCGGCGCTCCTCTTCCTGGCGACTCCGAGCGGGAGCGGATGGGCCGAATCCGAGTGGAGTGCAGGGGTCGAACCGCGTCTTTGGGTCTGTGGGTTTTTGGTGGGCGCCCATTTTTTGGAGCGGTTTTAAGGGGAAACCAAGAGGAAAACCGAAGCCATTCGTTGTCTCTGCTTGGAAAACAGAGACCAGGACTCCAATGGCAAGTAATACCCTCCAGCGCACCAACATACCCAGTACGATAAAGCGATGGAAAGATCGATGGCGAATGGTCAAACCGAAGCCAACTGAAAGGGGAATCGTACCATGGGCTAGAGGTGCACCCCAACCCGCAAGCCTTGAAAGAATCCAAAGATGTGAATCTGAGCCTTCCGAAGCACAACCTCAGCTGTTGCCCCCGATGTTGGCATTGTCGGTGTGCTGAACCTTCAAACGTGAAATCATGTCACAGGTCCCACGATTGAGATTCCAAGGGAAAACTCAAGAGTGCTGAAGGACAACCACCAATGAATTGGGGGAAGGAGTGGGGCGATTCTTGCGACCCTATTTGGGTGTGACTCTTTTGGGGGGACCCACTTAAAACTACAAGAAAAGGGATACCGGACCCCGGTACAAGACAGACCCGTTTGCAGAATTTGTCCTCCTTTCAAAACCAGCCGTCGGCCTCGCCACTCGGATAGCCTCTCCCCCTAGAAAACTGCCACTCGGACGCGCGAGGCCTGGAAAAGGAAGGCTTGCGATTTGACAAGCGTGGGGCTGAGATCTTCAAGGGATGCTCACTGAATCCACTCTTGAGAGGGTGCAAGAGGTTTCAGAATTGCAGACACGACGGGGTTTGGTGACTACCCACCCCATTCTACCCAGGAAGATTTACACGGAACCACTACTTTGCCATGGCCCTGTGCGACCACCCACTGGCGATGGAGATGTGGCGCGGGGGCGAGGATAAGCTCCGGGCGACAAAATAAATCCTTGGAGGAACGTTCTTGTGGAGGGCCGGGCCGCTTGTTTGGGCCCGGAATGTTAATCTCAGCCTCCCTCCAGTTGGTGGTTTGGATTAGTGGTGTGGCGGTCTTCCGGAGGGGTCTCCCATTTACCCCCTACAAGAATTGGGGGTGCAAATCCCCAAACCACTAATCCAAACCACCAAACCGAGGGTTACCTGAGCTATAGTACCCTCTTCCAACCGTCATGGGCAAGGCGTCTCCATTGTGGGGAGGGCACTTCAAGCCGTTTTAGGGGACCCCTCCAAAATGGCTTCCGCTTTCCTTTTGGTTTCCCTTTAACCCGCCCCCAAAAAAAAAATGTACACCCCAAACGCACTTCATGCAAACGCACGTCGCCGTTCGCACGAAAGGCGACCCCCCACCCATCGCCTCGCGCTTGCGGCGCTCGTCCTCCTCGCGTCTACGGGCCAGCTCCTGCGGGATATTCGAGCGGTTGATCCATAGAACCATCCAACTGGTGGCGGTTTCCTTTAAGACCAAAGCCTGGGCTCATTCCATTTCTCTAGGGGTTGATTCCTTGTCAACTCTTTTCAGCCATCCTTCTTTTCAAAAGTCAGATCCATTTCCCCAGGGTTTTGGGTGGTTTTCCAGAAAGAGGATCCCTGCCCCTAGAGATATGGACGCGTGGCTTGTTGTTTTCGAGCGAACCTCTTGTTGGTTGGTTTTGGGGAAACCAAAAGGAGAAAAGCATTCGGGGTACCCTCCAAAAAGAAACGAAGCGCCCCTATCAGTATGAGAGGCTCCTGTGTTGAGGGCGGCCGTTTTGGATGGGTTTCTAAAGGGGGAAACCCAAGGAACCACCCGTTTCAATTTTGAGACGAACACCCTCGATCAATGAAAGCCGATGGGACGCTGTCCGGTCCGATGCCAGTGGATTTCGGCAAGGGCCTGTGCCCTCGATTTCGTTATCTCCGTACCTGAAGATGAAACGCCCAACCATTCATCGACCTGGCCAAATGGAAGCAGAGAAAAAGAAGCACAGAAACGAACCAGGGTGGAGTCGCACCACTATTGACATGTGTGTCAAGCGACAGTCGCTCACAACAATGACGCCTTGTCCATTAGACGACTGATCCAGTTGCTGCATTGCCTGAATCCTGTTTTTACTCGAATTCTAGCTGAGAAAACACTGTTGTCAATGTTTGTTGGCCCACGGTTCTTTTTATTGTGAGACCTCAGGTTCAACTTGAGTGTTACCCGGAGGCAACAACAGTGGATGAAATGAGAGGATGCCCTCAGCGAGAAAAGAAGTATAAGGCCCGAAACCCCAACTCCCAAGGCCAAAGGCTCGAATGGTCTGTGCCAAGCATTCGTTGCCTTCCAGCGTAGGCCATGGGACAGCTTTTATCCAAGTCACCTCTTAGACTGATCAGACATCTTTGACCCCCTCTGCAACAACAGATATGTGCTGGTGAGTGGAAAGACAAATAATCGTCCAACAGGTTGACAGGTTGGTTGGGTCAAACCAAAATGTTGCCAAGCTGCTCCTTTCCTCTGGGGCATGACTGTCCAAAATGCACGCTTCCATGATCGCGAGGAGTCCTATCATTTTCACCTCGTCCCGAGTCGCGGGTGGTTTAAAACATCGCTATTTGTTGAGGACCATGCTTTTTCAATGAGTGAGTCCCCTGGTATTTCTGGGAAGAATCCCTCTCTGTCTTTCCCAATTTGGCCATAGACTACTTGATGTGTTGACCAAGCGTCACATCATTATGAGACCCGTTGGTTTAGGCTATGTTTGAAACCACCCCGACAGGAAAAACACCGGAAAAGGAGGCTGCCCAAAAAAAAAACACGCACGGGTTGCTTGGGTTGGGCCTGGGTGTTGAATGGATTCTCAGTCTAGAAACCCGAGCCGAAAAATCGGATGCTACCAAGAGGGGTTCAAATTCCCAAACCAATCCAAACCTAAGGATTGCCTGAAAACAACCCAAAAGGTGATATCCCAAAACATGTGCGCACACACACACACACACACCTCCACTAAAAATGGGCCAAAACAAGAACACCAAAAGGTCAAAGAGTTTTTGGGCAACTGAGACACACATGGGTGTGTCTTTTGTAGGGGTACCCCGTTTTGTGGCTTTAAAAGAAAACCGAAGAAAAACCGAAGCCAATTTGGGGGGGAGGGTCCGATTCCTAAAGAGAAGAACGCCCACATGACTGTGGGTCAAAAATAGACACCTAAAATAGAAACCCTGGTAAATGGAAACCTGGACTAAACCTGCGGTCCTCTGGTGGTTCAATTTTGAGCCATACCCACATGAGACCCTTCAGCCTGCTTCCAAACCAGTTTCCCAAACTCGGTTCCTCTGCTCGGCGTCGGTTCTCCTCCTCCATGCGCAAACGATCCTGGAGGAATTGACCGGGCCGTCCTCTTTTTCTTTCTCTCTAGGCATACTGTGGATGGACGAAATCCTGCACTACCTAAGAAACCTTGGAATGATGATTCCCCTGTAAATACCAACATTGGGTTCCTCTGGTTTCAACGTGGTGCAGGATTTCGTCCATCCACAGTATGGAGACTTCGGTGCCAGAAACCACGGCCATGTTGCCGAGGATATTGCGGGATTGGAGGCGGCGCCCTCCGAAACAAGCCGTCCTCAGATCCCTCACCAAAAGGTTTATAACTTTTAGTAGTTCCCAGCCATCTCCTTCGGTTGTTCGCTTTTTTGGTGTTTAGTGGGGATGTCCATTTAACCCACCGAGTTTACTTAGGAGTCCATTTAGGTTGGTTGGTCTGGGGAGTTGCGCCGTTTCTTGGGGGTCCGATTCCAAAACAGGGACACACCAAGACCCACAGCCAAAGGAGCTTTGACCATGGCTCGACAAATAAAATGTGGATGGTTACAAGATCCACCGCACCAGTTGGGATGGGTGAAGCCCTATGAACATGTCCAGCCACAGCATGCTTTTCTCGGTCAATCTCAAAATAAGGCCCCTATTTGTATGGTGTAAACCCCTGTTCGCGGCGAAGATGTGTGTTACTGTGCACACTACTTGCCCAACCTTAGTTTATTGTTGAGTTCAACAGTGTGTTGCTGACACGCCTACGGTCTTTTCACTCCTCAAACCAAAGTTGCAAAGTCGAAACGTAGAGCTTGTCAATGAGATGGCGACCTTTACCACTGTCAGCAGTCACATCATCTTGCTGGTTTTCATCAGATCACAACCGCCGAAAATGAATCGGCTGCACATATTGCCTTGCTTCATCAGTCCCAGTGCCACACTTTCATCAAGAGCTACCGTCTTCCGTCAGATCTCTGCTTCGGGCTTCATCTTCACGCTCTGCCGTGTGACCACCCGCCATCCCCCAAGCCGGCCAGGGCCACGCTGGTCGAGACGTGCCGAACTCTTGTGGCCTGCCTTTGGCCATCTTTTGAGTTGTGAGTCTGGGGAACGGAGGTGCGCAACTGTGTGCCTTGGACGAGCAGGGTGTCCGATTCGTTGGAGGAAGTCAGTGGACCCTTAGAGGTTGTGTGCACCTGTTTTTTGCCCCTTTATTTTCCCGGAAGAGCAGTCGCGGGTGGCGGTCAAATCCTCACTTTCCACACAGGGTTGCAGACCATCCCTGTTCAAGCAACCAAGTGTTTGGACGGCGCACACCTTTGAGTCACAATCAAAACCTGGTATTAAAATGATCTACCCAGAACCATGTAAACACTTAACAAGTCGACTGCACACATTTACGGCAAGGGGATTCTCCCTTACTAACCTTCATCCGAGCCACGAATCTGCGCAGAGACCCAAAAACCCGCGAAGAAGTGAGCCCCCAGGTGACACAGTGTCTTTCCATCCCAAACCCAAACAAGAGTCGGGGGGGCAAAACCCAAACCCCCCCCTGAATTGTTCAAGCAAGTGGAGGTCCTTTGGCTCCTCAAAGGCGGCCAGCTCCCTTTTGTGTGCGGCTGACCAACCAAAAACCCGACGCCCCACGCCCGACGCCCGCTGTTCAGCCGGGCGCTTTGGCTTCCCGGCCGCGGCCAGGCGCTCCTGTGCCAAGCGCTGCTCCTAGGCGTGGAACTCGAACCTTGGGGTTGGGCGCCAGATCTTGGCGTGATTTTTTTTTGTGGGTGGTGTGCTTGTGTGTTTGGTGTGTTAATGCCATTGTGTGTCTTTGTGTGTTTTTGTTGGAGGGGGTGGCATTGTGTTGGTGGTCACAGTCTTGTTGGCGCTTTGGGATGGCTGCTCGGCAGTTGCTGGTGCGTGGTGGCTTTGGTGCCGTTTTGGCATTGTTTCCAGCTTCCAGGGATCCGCATCATGGACACGAAAGCAAAAGCAACTACCCCCCCCACCAATTAAGTTGGAACCTGACAGGGGGTGCCTTTTAAAGGAAGACGGTCCAAACCAGGACCTTTCTCTCAGTGCCCAAGGTTAATTGGTGGGAGCTTCCAACCCCAGCTTTCGGCCCAAAGGACCCCTGACGGAAGCTACGTGCCGGGCATGTGGCCGACATCGAACGCTGAACTGCAAGAATGATGGTCACACAAAAAAACAAAAAGATGTTTTTGCTTTTTGTTTTACTATTTAAAAAAAAAAAAAAATGTAAGGAGTCCCCAGTGCTGCCATGAACCACATACCGGATAGTTTGACCCAGTCTCAATTTAATTTGTGTTCACCAAGACCACCCAATGACAGCTTGTTCAACCTCTTGTGGAAGAGAACCTTTCTTTGGCAAGGCCAGTCCGTTTCTTTCCAGCCTTTAGACATCACCACCAAGGGGAAACCGGAGCAAGTTTGCAACTTCCAGAAGCTGCTGTTTGAACCCTCCAAGAAGGGGTTGGTCTTGGATTCGACCGAGACCTGCTTTTTTGGTAACCTATTGGATCAGATTGTTTGCTTGGATCAGTGGGTCAGAGTTTTTTTGGGGGAGGATGCCACAATCTTGAAGGGAGTCATTCCCCGCCATTGTCCGGTCAGGGGGAAAAAAGGGCCCCTTCTTTTGGTCTTCAATGTTTGTCCTTCTTTTGGTCTTCAATGTTTTGTCGGCAACCCTCTCCAAGAAAAGAAGGGAATCTGAGGACAAACGGGCCTCGAATCTTGAACGAAATCTGAAAAAGTCCAGTCTTCTTGCCAAATGTTGTCAGTGCAAATTCCTGGCTCCAGAAGCAAAACACCCCCCGAAAAACCGAAAAACCTTTGGCGGGTGTCTCACTTCGCGGTCTTCCCAAGTGACTCGCGAGTCGCCAAGTCCTCGGGGCTGGGGCCAGCGGCGGCGCTGGGCCCAAGTGGCCCTGGCGGACCGCGAGGGGTTCACAAGGCGCCCCTGGGCTTCTGCTGACTGGGTCCTGACGTTTGGGGCCGAGGCCCGGAAGCCGAGAAACCTAGGGGCAGCCACTCACGCACTCGGTACCCGGCCCGTGGCGTGTTTTGCTCTTGCTCGCTGGGAAAATGAGAGGGGCGCAGCCGAAGCCGTTGGAGCTTCTGGAGCTGCGGTGGTTTCACCACAGCGGCCTTCGGCACAAAAGCCAACAAGCTCAACGGATTCTGCTTCTTTCAATGGGCGGGTTGGAAGGTTCCGTAGATTTCCCACCAAAACATCACAATGTTTAGCATGAAGAAAACCGCTGCCAGAAAATGGGGACCCCTAAGCTATGGCACCGTGAGACTGAGCCGTGGCAACTGTGGCTCCACTAGAGGATTCACAGCCAACGGGAAAAAAGAAGGTCACTGCTCATGGGCACACGTCATCAAACATATGCAGCCATTTCGAAGCATGAAACACAAACATGGGTACCACAAAAGTGAGTCTCCTCCAAACACCGGAGCTATCAGTCTATGACTCTGATCATCATTGTTAGCCATGCGAAAAATGGGTTTGGAATCATGTTGTCGTAGCTGACTTTGAAGGGTCTTGCTCCCTTCACCCCCCGGAGGTCTGGTTATCGCTAAAAGCAACCCACAGGCCATTCCGTCCCAAGCCCCAGCCCATGGCTTTCCCCCCACCCCCCCCAGCGGGCCGCTGTAGCTGGTTTTCCCAGGAGGAGCCACCAAGTTTCCACCTAGGCAACCGGCAAAAATGATAGATCCCTGTAATCCATCCCAGCAATGCTGAAGTCGTCCTAAAGTCGCCTATATGTCTGAACATCGCTTCCAAAAAGAAATCTCGGCTCAAACTGGCAACCAAGACGTTGTAAATGTGTGGTTGCCACCGGGCGAAATCTTGCAAGACTCCCAAAACAAAAAACACTGCTCGGTATATACCCGGTGCGAAGAGAGAAATTCACCTTCACAACCAACTCAGTAGCCTGGGGCCTTCCCTGGGAAGCGAGGGGAATGGCAAGTTGAAATCCAAATCCCAGGTGAGACGCCACAGACAGGCGCCCAAGGGCTGTTCTCCGAGCTTCACCAAAAAAAACTATCCCTTGTTCGCGCCTTCTTGGGATCTCTCGGCATTTGGCAGAAAGCCACGGTATAAACGTTGCAATCTTGGATTCATCCGGAGGACCCTACTACAGGGCGAGGGCCAGTGCTTTACCTGATGCCGCATTCCCTGACGAGGCATTCCCCCCCTCACGCCGCATTCCCTGCTGACGACGCCGCATTCCGACGCCATTCTCTGGCGCGATATTTTGGCTGACGCCGCATTGTGACGCCGCATTCCCCGACGCCACCTTCTACATCCTCCACAAGAGTATGAAGGGGAAGAAGGTTTCTGGGTTGAAGATGATGATGGACATGAAGGGTTCGTCGCAGCAGAAGCTGAGGAGACATTCTGGGCCCTCAAGGAAAAACGACGCGTTCATCACCAGAAAGGTGGGGGGCAATCTAAGATTTGGAAAAAGGAAAGGAACATCAAGAAGCAAACAAGGTGGTCTCCGACGACAAACCTTTCAAAAAGAGAATCGGGATTCCCGTATCCTTCATAAATCCAAGGCCTTGATATGCTGGCTGGGGTGACAAAGACTAGGATAGGACATATTTTCAATCTGATGGCAAGTCACGGTGCATTGCAACATCAGGAACGCTGACGCCACCAACAAGAAGCTGCTCCAAGCGATACAGTTTCTGCACACAACCTGTCAGTGACGACCAATCACAGCGGACGCACTAGGTTGGCATGCAATTGCGCAATTCACACACACATTTTGCTAACAGGGAGACAGTCAAAGTCAAGGGGACCTGGCGCCTAAGGTGCCACACAACTCCTCCGCACAAACATCGACATCCTTGAACAAGGCCTGTACTAACACCTCTGGTTACATGAGGAACTTGCACATGACCATTGAGAACACTCCACAGTGTGACAAGATCACCTGGCCTTTGGCGCAGACCGCCAAACAGTTCCAGTATCAGGCGCACATGCTCTGGGAAAATCCCCAACAACCATGTCCACGATAGCAACAATAGCATCAAGTTCTCCCAAGCCATCCGAATCCAAAGAGGACACACCAATTCCCAAGATCATTGGATCACAAAGGCAGGATCACTGGATTCTTGACAAGAAGAACAAGCAGCTCACTCATGTTCCCAACACGCCTCGGAAGGCATTGATTGCTTACACGACCATCTTGCTTTGCATGCCCAAGGCAGGGTCAGCAACAGACAGGGCTGGCCGACCTCTCAGACACATCCCATTGCGCCATCCATTGATGAGCCAACACTTCCTCTTGCCCTACGCAGAATCCATGTCCAAGCCAGAGGAGTTGAAGAACTCCAGCCCCAGCAACATGGTGCGCAAGAGATTCTGGCAGGTATGGCGATTGATGCGCAAGCCAAGTGTTGTTCTCTGCTATTGCAGGACAACATAAAACGGTAAGGGCTGCGTTTCAGAAAAGCCTATAGCCGCTAGCTTCCAGAAGCCCATTGTCTTTTCAAGCAAACGGCTTCTGAGGCCAGCGTCTTATTGTCATCAATGTAGCGGCCCTGCTTGCCAATATGTGTTTTCTGTTTTTCCGAGCTGCATCTGTCATGACTCCAGCAGGCAAGCGGTGTTTGTTCATTTACGCAAATTGTGCGCATGCGTGGCTGGTTTCAACTTTCAAGCCTGTGGTGTGCTTGGAGGTCTCACAAGCTTTGTGGCTTGATGTTGAATGTCGGCTTTCGGTGCCGAAAGGCGCGCAATTACAATGATAGATGGCTGCTAGAAAGCATGGAAAATTTGCGCTCCCGTGCGCTATCAAGCAACATGATCAAACCCGCACGGTGCCCACAATGGGAGCCCATAGCCGCCACGTAGGCTTAAAGGGTGTGTTGCGCCGACTCCTGCTGATACTTTCAAGCACCAAGCAAAAAGAATAGCTTCAGAAGAATGAACGAGTCTCTCGGCAAAACTTGTTTGCAGGCCTTCTTCTCGTATGAAGATGTTGCCCAACTTTGATCTCTAGGTACGATGCCAACTGTCGCATTGTTTGCGTGCTTTCAAGAATTGTCAGGGACCGGATTCTTCCTCAGACGGGGCAACACCCTAGAAGAAGGATAAAGAAGTAAAATTAAGGGAATGCGCTAATTGCCAGCATGTCGCGCTGCCCCTACTCGGAATAGCTCAGGTGTGCGGCAGTCTACCGCAACGAATAGAGGCCATGTCTAACATGTGGTGAAAGCCCCTAGCGCCGGGCTTTGCCACAATGTGACAGTAGTTGGTCTCCCGAGCCACACACACACACACCTCCACCTCGCACACGCCCTCCTTTGCGGACATCGACCCAACCATCTCCCTTGCGCACAACATGCCCAACGCCAACGCCAACCTTGTCCAGACAGCTGGGTCAGGATTCGCTGCGTCTTGGGTTCCCGCTCGAAGATGTTGCGGGGGACCAGGCGCGGAGGCCTTGCATTTTGGTCACAAGCTCGCGATACCTCACCAATGAGGTTGCCGAAGGAATTTCTTCCAGCTCCGCCACACACAACAGTGGAGTGAGAGAGAAGCGGACCTTTCCTCAGAAGCAGACCAACGGGAGACGCCAACCTTTTCAGAGAGGGGCTCGACAAAAAGAGTAAGAGGGAGTCAACTTAAGAACGCGCTCAAGAAGTACTTCGGAGTGTCTCAGCTGCACATCAAAGTTCGAGATCTTGCTCAGGATGGGTTACAAGCACAGTAACTTCCTGAAGACCAAGGCTCGATGGCTCCTCTAAAACTTCCAAGACAGAAGGACGATCAGTCAAATCGATCTGAAAACTGCCTTCCTGCAAGGAGAGGCATACAATCAGAAAGACATCATTTGACACAAGCATCTACTGCGATAAGGGGGCGAGATTTCCACGAACGCTCGCTGCCAGCATGCTTACTCAACAGCATTCAGGAGGGGAACTCGCGGTCTTGAGGGACCTTGGCTTCAGGGAATTCGTCTTCACATCGCAATTCGTCTTCGGGGGGAATTTGGCTTCGGGTGGGAGTTTGGAATTCGTCTTCGCAATTCGTCTTCGGGTGGGAATTCGTCTTTGGGAATTCGTCTTGGACATTCGTCTTTGGGGTAGAATTCGGCTTCCGGGCGGACTTCGGCTTTGGGATTTGTCTTCGCTCTTCATCTTGCTTCAGAGAGCCTTGGGCGAATGCGTCTTCGGAGAAAAAAGTACTACCGCACCCAGCGGCTGCAATGCAAAAGTAGATGACTCTTTCACAAGGGAAACCATTGATGTGTGGTACGCCGGATTAATCCGAAGTCAACATGATTCAGCTTCTGTTTGTCTGCTTCCCTCCTTCCACACCTTGGCGGCAGACACCCGCTTAGATTCCCGACCCCCCACCCCCACTGCTCAGGTCAGCGCGGGGCACAGGCGCCGTTCCCCCACGAGCCTCGGCTTGCGAATCGCCAGAGCAGATCGCTAGATTCCCAAATTTTGAAAATATGTCAAATGAACCCCAAACCGGCAAATATGGGAAATGGCGATATGATTGAGTATACCATCTTCAAACAATATGTAGGTGTGGACCTGTATGAATATATATATATATATGTATATATATATATATAATATTATTGTTGGGCCAAAAGCCCAGAAAAGCTCAACACTGATTGAAGCGCGCTTCGTTTTTCTTGAGCCAAGCGCAGCGAGAATATCGAGCTGTACACACGAGACACTCATGCATTTGGGATTGTTTTCAGGGCGCCCAAAGGCTGCTGATAACATATCATCACGTAAACCACACGCCCTGTGTCCCCTGAAAACAGATGTTCAGGGATGATGTTAATAAATTTAAGCCAGCCCATGTAGCACGAGGTCTTTCCGGGGATGGACACGCTTCCATAGGCCATCGCTTCGCGAGGCGGCATCCATTGCTGGTGACATCTTTGTCTGTCATGGCGGACGGGGTGGATCAGTTTCGGCCTTGCCAGCGCCACAAGGTGATCCTTGCGCAACTCCTATCGTTCGTCGAAATGCTGCTGACACTCAGATCCCATCGCTCCGGGAAGCTGGTGGCCGCAACTGTGAACTGTGGCTCCGGTCGAGGTGGTGTGAGCCTTGGGAGTTTTCCGGTTCTTTCGATAGAGGGAATGATACTCCTCGCCATCTTCTCGATCAATTCCAGAGCGTTGGGCAAACTTTTTGCTCCTGTTCACTGATTGATTTCTTGGCGATGTCTTTCATGATACCCAGCCAGCCTTTTCGCCTTGCATGTCCATGGTTAGGGGGACGCCGATCTGCGCGAACCCGCGCGACTTCTAGGAGTGTAAGCAGTTGATTGTGACACATGGACTAAGGGTTCCGATGGCACCGGGCATTCTTCTTCAGGAGCATGCGCAATCTCAACAAAGCGCCAGCTCGTGCTCTGCCCTGTGTTGGCGTCGAGAGAATGCGCCAATCCACTTCGGCCACGGGTCTCTCCGGGCTGTGTTTGCACGGCCCGTGCCCAGTTCCAATTGCAGGGCGTATCGGGCAACCTCAAAGTCGAGGGAGATGCGACGATTTCCTGGCAAATTCTCGTCTCTGACATCATGAAATCTCTTTGCGGCACCAATGATACATGGCACGGACATCTCTCGGCGTGCCTTTCTGGAGCACTGCTTGTAGGTCACTCTGCATTCTTCGTCCATGCTAGTCATGTAGGACTTGACAACGGTGATGCTTGTGTCCCCATCCTCGTGGCTCTCCTTGAGGTCCGCAATCCTCTTCTGGTAGTTCCGCCTCAAGCTGACATACATCCGGTTGGTCCCGGCATAAGTTGCGGCACTTGCATCGTCGGCGTAGTAGATGAGAACCTTGTTGGTGATCCAGTCGTCAGTCACCAAGGCACAGTCTGCAGAGAAGCTGAACGAGCAATTCCACATCCACCGCGATTCTGCACGCTAAGCCGCTTACGTCTGATGACCTGTAGATTAGGCAAAAAGCCCAGTATCGGTCAACAATGACTGAAGCGCGCTTTGTTAGCGCGCTTTGTTTTCTTGAGCAAAGTACAGCGAGTATTTCGAGCTGTACACGTGAGACACTCATGCATTTGGGATGTTTTTCAGGGTCCCCAAAGGCTGTTGATAAAGCATAATCACATAAACCACACATCTTATAGTGTGTATACATATATATATATACATGTCAAATGAAATCATTCGGCATCCTCCCGTGTTTTGTTATTTCATTTGCTTTCGGGTGACCGGCGAGCCTCTCAGCTTTCGAGTGTGACCAGATAGGCATTGATAGAGAAACTGCACCAGCAATTTGGTTCGTGGATTTGCGAAAAGCTGCCAACATGTGGTGGCACAAAAGTCCAACTCGCAAAGAAAAGCAACGGTTCAGCTCCGCAGCCAGGTTGGCTGCGAACAGCCCACCCAAACCCTAAAAACCAACAGTAAAGCAACTGTTGCGGAAGCACTGGCGAGCGGCCAGTTGCGATCGCGCAGGTCCGCAGCTTTAGCGTCAAGACACCATTAAAAAGGCGAGGAGCCGAGAAAACCAAACAAAACAAAAAACAAAAACAACAAGAATGAGAGGTGACTGCAGTTTGTGTCCAAACAAACTGACAGGCCGGGCGATGCTGCGGGCGCCCCTGCAGTAAAAGAGTCTCCGCTGCTGCCACCGCCGCCGCCGCCACGCTGCATGGTCTCTTCTAGCCTTTCCTGGCCAGATCCGATTTTGGGCGCTGGGCTGCCCTCAGATCTTGCGCTACAAGTTTAACTTTTAGTGGGTAAAATGGAAACTACCACTAAACACTAAAAGTTGCTAAAAGGCTAAGAGATGGCTGGGAGCCACCAAGGGCATGTTTGGGTTTTTGGACCCTTCTTCAGGGCTTTTCGTGTGGGCCACCCGAAAAGGATGGGCCGCACTGCTACATGGAAGAAGTTCGCCTTAAGACGAAGCGTTTGGTTTGGCAGCAGAAGCAGTACTTGGACCTTTGCAGGTGACCATGGCGTGATGTTTTTTATGCCAAATGGTCAAGACTGCCCTAGGTCATGAGTTCTCATTTGCCGAGGATCCGAAAAACACTATCCCATGTGGACCGGGTGTTTCCCCCGAAAGTGGTTTGGATTCCGTTTAACGTAGGTCGTGCCCCCCAAATCGAGATCAGTTCTTTTCGCTGTTCAGCACATCGTGAAAGGTGATCTTGGAGTCCCTCTTCAATAGGACAGAGTTCTAAGCAAGTGAGCACAGCCCGCAGAGCTGGGGGTTCCGAACCCAGGATGGGTCGGACTTTGTCAGAACGGGAAGAGCATATGTCGACCGCTTGGCTTCCTCCAACCAGCAAAGCTATTTGGGTGCTCAGCTTCCCTCAAAATTGGTGTTTTGGCAGTTAGGAGGCAAAACCCCGCAATGTCAGGCTCCACATTTGGTGGGGAGGGCATCGGAAACGAACCCCATCCGCGAGAGCCGAATCCGTCCTGGGCCGCTGCGATGCGGCCCAGCTTGTCGTCCAGGCCCAGCAGCAGGCTGCACACCTGCAGTCGTGCCCGGAGCGACTTCCGGCTTCAGATGGCCGTGGTTGTCAAAACCCGTTTTGGGATACCATTTTGGGGTAGCTGCACCACCCACTTTAGAGGGGATTGCGATGTTCGCTGGGGGTACGGTTGGATTTTGACCCATGGCCAAAGCGCCCAGGGCACCCTGACACTCACTTCCGATCGAGTGGATTGGCCAAAAACAGTCCTGGAGCCTATTATTTACCACTGAAATGGCCAAGCCCAGAAAACTTGAAGCCCAGGAACGCAGGAAGTGAGGACAAAAGGGCGGGGTCAATAATTGATGTTGTTTCTACCAAGTTGTTTGGGGATGAACAGCTTGGGAAAAGGATGTTGGGTGTTCCGCTGGTAAGTACCACCATCATATGCAACGCCGGCAAAATGTTGGGCTAGAAGGAAACAATTTGGGTGCGCCCTGCTCGAAAGCCGTACAGCAAATTTGGAACCGACACCAAAGAGGTGCGACTGACAGTTTGGCGGCACAAAGCCCTTCATTGTGGCAAGTCAGACCTGTGACTTGGAGTCGAAGCGCCGCAAAAACTAAGGAATGGGGCGATTGCCAAAGAGTGCAAGCCTATTTGGGGGACGTCCAAAGAAAGGCCCCTCTTTTTGACCCTGTCTTTCGTGATTTACTTGGGTCTGAGATGGTCTGAGTTTTGCTTCTTGTGGGTCTGGACAGGCAACGTCGTCCGAGCAAGGCAAGGGAAGCAGCTCATAGTTCTCTGCACGGCCTTCTAGTATTCCTCGAAGGTCCGCCCAAGTTCGAATTCGGTGGAGGCCACATGCCTTTCTCCAAGTTCAAGCTTTTGGGGACCCAATCAGTCGCTATTCAAACCGTGTTCCCACGGTTGCCAAAGCTTCGACTTGCAAGTCGCCACTCGTCCCGAAAGAATCCAACAGCATCGCAACCTCCCGCTTGCTCTCCACCGAAGAGGCATGAAGCCATTTCAGTGGTAGAAACCCGGCAAGGGGCGGAGCTTGCTGCGCAGGTTATGTTCCAATCCGCGCAGCAAGGGTTCACGGAAGCTCCGCAGGACATCCGAGTTCAGGGCTATATCAACCCTTTAGACATGGATGCCACATTTGTGGAAGCTCATCAAGTTATCATTGAATTCGCAAAGGTGAGGTTTGCCACAAGCGGAAATATCGAGAACCCAGGGTCACTGCTTCTTCAGCAAATGGCTCTAACCTCCACCCGCCATGCCTTGCCCAGCAGCTGCTCCTGTCCTGGGGGGCAGGGGATCATCTGCGCACACAAATCTGGATCATCTGTACACACAGGCTTTCCTCACTTATTGCGCCATGCACTCTGGATCATCTGCGCACACAAGGTTTCTGTCATCTGGCTCATCTGTACACACACACACACTTTTGGCAGGGTGGGGGGGTGGGGGGGGGGGATTGGTAAGCACACCCGCTCAAGTGCGCCCGCTCAGCACTGTGGGGGGGGGGGGGTGGTGGGGGGGAGGGGGGAATGGTAAGCACACCCGCTCAAGTGCACCCGCTCAGCGCTGTTTCCACGCATGCGGAAGAGTAGCCCGAAGGGGTGGGGGGTGGGTGGGGAGGCGGGGGAATGGTAAGCACATGCCTGCCACCTAAGATGGGGTGCGGTATTGGGGAAGGGGGGGTAGGGGTGGGGGCTGGGGCGGGGCGGGGTGGGGCACACCCGCTCACGCGCGTCCGCCTAGCGCTGCACCCACGCTTACCACCGAATAAGCACACCCGCTCACGGGCGCCCGCCCAACGCTGCACGCATGCCTGCCACACTCACGTGCAACACATGCCTGCCGCCTTAATGAGCGCCTGCTCAGGGTGGGCTGGGCTGGGGTCAGGCTTTGGGGAGGTTGGGGTGGGGTGGGGCACGCTCACACACGCCCGCCCAGCACTGCGCACATGCCTGCCACCTAGCAAGCGCACCCGCTCACGCGTAGCAGATGGGGTGGGGTATTGGGGAGGGGGGGTGGGGTGGGGGTGGGGGTGGGGGTGGGGGTTGGGTCCCGGGGTGGGGCACCTGCTCACGCGCGCTCGCGCAGCACTGCATTCACGCCTCCCACCTAAAAAGCGCACCCGCTCACGTGCACCCGCCCAGCACTGCGTGCATGCCTGCTACCTAGCGCACACCCGCTCGCGCGCAACAGACGGGGTGGGGTCTTGGGGAGGGGCGGGCGGGGGTGGGGGGGTTGGGGTGGGGTGGGGTGGGGCACAGCCGCTCACGCGCGCCCGCCCAGCACTGCATCCACGCCTACCACCTAGTAGCCACGCTGCACAGATGCCTGCCACCTAGTAAGCGCACCCGCTGACGTGCAGCAGATGAGGGTGGGGTGGGGTGGGGGTGGGGCGGGGGTGGGGTGGGCTTGGGGTGACACCTGCTCGCGCGCGCACGCCCAGCACTGCACCCACGCCTCCCACCTAATAAGCACGCCCGCTCACGTGCGCAGACGCTACAAACTTTCACACAACCTGAACCCACATCTCTGTCGAAATGTGCCCTGGTCGCACAATGGCTACCCTACAGGGCTTCTCAACACAAAACGCCCTTAGACCAAGCGAAGCCGGGCGAAAGTCTGTCCCCCTGATTTACACACGAAGTGCAAGAGACTTGTCAAACCTTTAATGCAAGAACATATACACCACATTCTTTACCCCGAGCAAAATTGAGAGCGGCTGACAGAGGTAAACCGCACAGGAGACAACGGAACACAACATTTCCTATGTTCATACGACAGAAAGGCAAGGAAACATGCAGCTGTCAACGCCCCTGTCCCTTCTTGTGCATAGCAGTAAGCACTGCGTGTACAAACGATCCGGGGCAAAAAAGGCCCGCGTGCAGAGACGATCCGGTCCCGCGTGTACAGACGATCCGAATTCCGCGTGTACAGACGATGCACTGACCTGTCCTGGGTCACATGGGGGGGGGGAGTCAACACCGATGCGAGGAAGTGAAAATGCGCCCAGAAAGCCATAAAGCCGATCCTCAAAAGCACCCTTTAAACTTTACTGCAGAGAACATTGAAAAGCATGGTCCAATGGCTTCAAAAAGCTAAACGTACAAAATTTGAAGACCTATGGGCCTATGGGCTAGAAGAGTATGCGAGCACTCAATCCAGCGTTCTTTTCTTGCATTCACGGGAGATCGAGCGACTCAAGCTCGCTCACGGTTTCACGCTGGTCAGTTGTCTCCGCGCGCTTGGGAAAGGGAACGATTTGAATCCAAGCGATTGGCTGTGAAGATTCCTTTGATCCCAAAATATTCAGATGGGATCTGAAACTCCTGCACACCGAAGTTTGAATGGCTGTGCCGGCAACAAGTTGAGCGCGAGGGACACTTTCCAGCCTCTACCTGGGACGTCTCTCTCCAAAAAGTGTGTTTTTTTTCATCAGAGTCACTGGATCAAAACCCTGAGAAGCTCGCCATGGGCTCTGAGAGCGCTGGTCGCTCACCATGCTCACAGGATTCAACCCCCCATTCCCCTGGGTTCCGGCCGAAATGAAAAGCACGAGAGGCTTTGGGAGAAAAGGCTTTGGAAGGATGGGAAGTCGGAGGGGTTAAATCCAGCTTGGTGCGTTCCACCGAAGCGCCACTGACAGCAAGCAATCCCACTTCTCACTGCAGGCAACCAGAACATACATGTTCGGCGGTTCAATTGGGTGGCTTCTTTGGGACGGATGCACCCAAAATTCACAGATGTGGGCCATAGGCATGGTACACACCAGCAACACCTGGCGCAATCCATGGCCCCGAACGCTGCGCCGACTCCGCCACCAGCCGAAGCAGGGACTCAGCGCCCTAGGAAAGAGAGAAAGAGCGCTCATGTTTAAGTTGCCGGGTGTTTTTTGGGGGGTAGGTTCGGTCAATGTCTCAATCGCCCATGGTAGGAGTACCTTCCCCAATAGGATCCTTTCCCAAAACTAAAGCAAAAGCCTCAACTATATGTGAGTCACAATCAACACCTTGTACAAAAATGGTGAACCCAGAACCATGTAAAGAACTAGAAAGGTGGCCGCACCTATTTCGGGTTGGGACTGCCCCTTAGTAGTCTTCATCTACCCGGATTTTGATTGTGGCTCATGTGTTGTTCTTAGGAAACCAAAGGCTCCCAAAGGCTCAGGACTCGAAGGAGGGCCATCGATGTTTCTAGCAAAACAACCGACAAAGGACACCTATGAGCTTGGTTCTTTGTAGCAAAGATTGGTCCATGGCCATTGCCTCTTCCCACAAAAGCTCACAGGAACCTCACCGGAAAACTATTTGACCACAGGAAGCTTCCTCCAAGCTGGTGGCTTGGATTGAGTTGGGGTAGCTTGGGGCAGTCTCACCCAGAACCGCTAGGTGAAGTATGTTGAGCGCCCTTTGCGCCCGAGCCCGAAACCCGTGTTATGTTGTTATATATATAATATCAAAAAAAAAAAACACACACACACACACCACCACGAACCGCTCTGTGCATATCTGGGAGACACCAAGGCTGAATCAGCTGAATAACACGAAGCTGAAATGTGCTCTGAGGCACACTCTTCAAACCTGAGAGCCCCTGTTTCTGAGCCCTTTGAATCGCACTCAGGTTGCTGGTTCAGTTGCCTGAGTTTGCTTCAGGAAAAGGTGTCCATCCAATTCCCCACTTATCCCTACATCATCCCCTTTCAAAGGATTGCCCCAAGCCCTGCAGAACACTTTGGACCTCTCCCGAAGGTTCCGCAGAAGCCACGCATCTAGCTCGGCCAAAGCAGAGGCCTTGTCACGACATGCTTCAGCAGATTGCAGAATCGCTAGAGCCCGCTCCGCAATTGCCCTTCGGATGTCGAGCTTCGACATGCTTTTGGCAAGCGGCTAGATCTTCGTCGAGGGGAGTACCACGCATTTTTCGCGGTGTCTCTGATTGTGGGAGCCAAGCATGTCGCACAAAAGCAAAACCCAAGGGCATTTCTCCAAGCCACCTGTTCGACCTCCATTTTCAAGTTACCCAGTTTCGTCAAAAGGTCCAGCTGATTCCCGCACTGGCGGCTGTGCGAAGCAAAAGAAGCCGTCCCTAACCCTCCGCACCTCTGCTGGCGGGGCCGGAGCTGTTGGCTCCTTCGTGGCTGCATCGAACCCGGCTCCCTAGAGAAAGGGACCCCTTTCTGGGAGGACCATTTGCGAGCGCGGATAATACAAAACCAAAAGCGACCAAGGGTGATGCGCCTTAGACGCCAAAGAATTGACGGCCGGCCTGCACCATAGCGTCCCCGTTGCAACATGCCGCAAACAAACATCAAATAAGATCCAGTGCCAAGAAAAGTTGGATATTAATCACTTCAATAAGCATGCGTGTCGCTTCGTGCAGAAACCGTGAAAGTGCCCGAAGCTGGTGAATCCAATCACGAGTCGCAATCCAATACTCAAAAAAACGAGTCCCCCCCCCCCGCCTCCCCCAAGTAGGAAAAAAAGAAAGACGGAAGATCGTCACACCTTGCTCAGCAAAGGGCAAGCGCGGTCCTGGGACAAGAACTCGGAGAAGGGGTCCTGACCAAGGGGGCTGGGGCCGACCTGAGAAACTTGTCTGGTACCCCAGAAACGGACGCCTCACGCAGAGCAAGGCGGCCCAAACAATCGGTTTGGGATCGGTTTGGGTTGTCCAAACTCCCGCCGCTTGGAGACTTTGACAAAGACCTTGGACCAAAAACTGGAGGCTCCTTTGCAGATCTCTCTCTCTCTCTCTCTCACTCTCCCCCCACCTCCTCGGTTGCTGCCTGAAGTACGGCAAATGAAACGTGCTTGTTGCGGGGATCTCCCTCACAGCCGCCCCCCCACCCTCGAGGTCGATCACTGTGCTGGTATAGGGGCCCAAATGGAAAATGGGCACGTAGGCAAAATTGAAATTGTATCACTTAGCACATCAAGATGAAATAGTCCTTAAAGCGAACTCTCGCCGTAAGGCCTCGGATGTGCCCGGGTGGAACCTGTGGAACCTGGGCCCCTGCAAAGGATCCTTCGAACCTTCAGTCGAGCAACAAGCCCAAAGCCAACCAGCGGTTGAGCGAAGCGGACTCATCTGCAAAAAAACAGTCTCAAAGACCCCACACACCCCAAAACGGAAGGAGAAAACCTCCGAGTTTCTCTAGCGAGCTAGTGGGTCCCATCCGGGGAACTTTCCCCAATGGGGGTTGGTTATCTTTCCCAACGGCCGGTCAGCCGCGACGCCGAAGAAAAGCTCATTCCCGGTGGTCGTCAGAGGCGTCCCAAACTGGGAGATCCGGCAATATGGCTCCATTACAAGTCAACGTGGTGTTGTCTCCCCACTTGAATTGAGGCCAACCTTGCTTGGGTGTGTTTTGCTGCTTGCTTTAAAAGGCTTCCCTCAAGAAAATCATGCACACACTTGTTGGTGGAAGCACCCCCATGGTATTCCCCTTCAAATTAGTATAGAACCCAAGGCCATCATTTGTCGAGTGTAGAGGAACCATGGAAGCTCGGCGTAATGGCGCGAACAGATCCCCAGACCTCCAGTATTCGAAAAAAATGCCACTGGAAACAAAATCTTCAACGTGCAGAGCACAGTGCTTCAGCTTCCCCTTGGCGCTTTGGATCCCAAAACCACCTGAGGTGCTCGGTGTTCACGTTTCGGTGTCGGGGGCCCGGGCCGGCTGCTCCATCTGATGGCCTGCCGGTCTCCTTTAGTTTCCCTTCCACGAAAAAGAGAATAAGTCCGCCATGTTCGGGGGAAAAAAAGGAAACCAAAAACCATCAAGGAAAGCCGTTTCAAAAAGAACTTGTGGAAAAAAAACAAAGCAAGAAGTTCGCCTCGGGCTGAAAGGGGCCAAGGGCGCTCAGATCTCTTCTCCAAAGAGAATCTTCGCTTTTCCCCTCCCCCAACCCCCTGCCAGCCCGCCCCCCCCCCGGCTGGCCCAAAATCCTGTCCGGCGGGCCTTGAAATTTTCGGCAGCTCAGCCCAGGCTGGCCACTTGACCTCCTGCTCGCGTCTGGCCCCAAGTCATCCAGCAGGCTCAGCCCCTTCGGCGGTCTGCCTGAGACTAGCCTCAGGCCCAGTCCCTCAGCCCGCCTGCTGGCGTGTCTTACGTGTCTGCGACTGGCCTCAGGCCCAGCCAGCCAGCAACTCGCCACCCAGCCTCAGGCCCAAGTGTGTATGAAACAGGCCTTGCCCATCCAGCAACCCGCCCAAGCACAGCTCAGCCCAGCCCGCCCAGCCCAAGTTCCAGGCGCAACCAGCAGCGTAGTCCGGCTGCCCGGCAGCCAGCAACCCACCCATGGCTTCGCAGCCTCGTGGCTGAGACTAGCTTCAGGCCCAGCCCAACCAGCAACCCACCTCAGCCCAGCCTGCAGATCACTATTGGGGATATTTTTCCGGGGTACTTAAGCAAATGGAGGTTTGTATTCCCACCATGTACCTGTCTTGGGCTGAGCAACCGAGCAAGAAATGTGTGTCATGGCAAGCCGCCAGCCACGTGAAATGGAGGTGCCCAAACACCCAAAGTTGGTCTTGGTTGTTCAGTGACACCAATTATTGTTCCCCTTTTTATGGAGGCCAAGCCCCACTAAAAATGCTCATCCCCAGAAAGAGGTCCTTTTTTTCCAAGGGCACTGAGCAGCTGAGATAGTCTTGGTTTTGGATTTCAAACCTTCCGAGCAGGACGGCTTCCGAACATCGAACTAGCACGGGCGAACTGGTGCGGTCACAAGCTTTCAGTAGGATTCGGACCTTCCCAACACTGGATTTCGGTGTTCCTGACCCTTCCCTCAAACTAGGCTGGGCCGAGGCGGGCAACGCGAAGCGTTTACAATTAGCTTCAGTCTCTCACCTTCCGATGTACCTTTGACCCCTTCGAGGCCATCTGGTGCGTGAGAAACTGGCGGAAAACACAAATGCCCGTGTCCTGCTCATTTGTTTGCTGGCGCCGGACTGAAAGCCGGACAAACAAGTAGATGTGTCCCGTTTAAACATCAAACTCATTCAAAGGATCCCAACTGGCAGGGTCGGGCGATTCGAACCTCCTTTTGGGTCCCCAACATGAGGGACTGGGGGGCTGGTTGTTGAACATGTGCAGCGTGACAACCGCTCCTTTTCCACAGATTTTGCTCTCTGCGGCCCGCTCTTGCGCTTGCTCTGGGGCCATCATGCATCATTTGCAGTGTAATAACTTGGAGCTTCATTCTTTCGACAACCAAAACTTACTGCCCCAAACAGACTTCTATCCGAATTAAATCGGTCAGTCGAAAGCTTCTAGCGACTCGGCTCTGAAGACACCCGATGCCGGCGCTCTTCTATGTGCAAGAGCTGCCACAAGCCATGATAGTTTCCCTCTGAAACGGGAAGTCCGAAAACACATCTTCAGCAAGCTGAGTCTAGAGTGAAATTCGTTTAGGGGGGTTCTCAAGAAACCACATTTGGGGAGTGGTTCCCTTAAAACCTTGGGGGTAAACTTGAGGAGCTCAGTTTATTGAACTCAGGCAGATGCCAAGCTATTTTCGCCACGGGCCTTACGCGTGGGCGCGGGAAGATGGCGCTTGGCGCGTCGAGTCTGGAGCCAAGGCAGTGGACTGAGACCCTTGCAATGGCTTCGTGCTGCTTGAATTGGCAAATGAGTGTGTCGTTTTTGGAGGCTACCCCCCCAAGATGACGCTTTAAAGAAGGTTGAGGTGTCTTTTTTGTTTTTACTAGCCCCGATTTGTTTTACTAGCCCCGGTTTTGTGTACTAGCCCCGGCTCAGCACAAGGCCTCCCCCATGTGGCTCTGAAGAGGTTCCTGACCAAAAAGGGTACCCTCAAGTTCAGAAGACAAGCCAAATCGGGCAATGCTCCACCGGGACCTACCCCCAGATCTTTCACCAGTGAGACTTAAGGATGTTGCAAAGGAGTTTCAGGGGCTTTCCTGAAACGACACGACTTCGACAAGCGGCCGAAGGAACGCACTCCAACTACCGGACGCAGCGGTCCCAGTGTTTGACGCATCGCATCCAACCTGAACTTGGAAGGGTTCACACAGAATTTGCGGTGTGACTTTAACATCCCAGCCTAACCCCACCTCCAGGTCACTGCCCCCCCCCTTAGTCAGGATTTTCCGGCCTTGGAGATCCACGCTGCGAATCGAGCGACCCTGTTAACCTCCTAAAAAACACCGATAAGAATAGGGTGACCTCATGAATTGCTCAGCCACTCCTCAGCCCAACCAGCTGTGAAGTCGCCCAGATCAGCTTCGGAGTTCTGAAAGGGTTCCCACAAACACGAGCGCGCCCGGTTCACCCATGTTCTACCGACCTAGAAACCTCCATCACACCCCCGGTTCACGGACTTTGGGCAAGCCCTCACCATAGGTGACCTTTCGTTCCAAATAGATGAGATTCCCTGGTAAATGGGGCGAATCCACCAGCGGAAGCCATCTATTTCATTGCAGCCAACCTAAAGAGGACACCTATGCTCAGTACTATTGAAGACCCACGAAATTCGGCAGGCGATGTTTTCCTCCTAGATGGAACCCCACTTGATTGATAAACTCCTGGATGTGCTTCCAGCCCCATACTCGAGACAAGAGGTGGGCCTGCCAAAGCATTTGCTCTTTTCCTTGATTCACGACTTCTACCCTAGATCCGCCAGCTTGATCCGGCGACACATTGCACAACGGAAGCGAGTTTGAGATTACGAGACTACCCTCCCACCAGCTAACACGAAAGTGCACAGACCCCTGCAGAAAGACTAGTTTCCTCTTGGAGAGGACCGTTTTGCACTTCCATGCTAGTTGGTGGGAGGGCAGGGCCCTTTGATCTACGTGTGGCACAAACAGCGGCCTGGCTGCATCGCTCCTCCTTTTCTGCATTGACCACACAGCCAACCCGGGCCGGCGCTTTCGGCGGCTTGCCCGGGAAGGCAAACGCTACTTCCATCATGAAACCAAACAGCTCCTTTCCATTCCTTGGTGTGCTAGCAACAACCGTCTTCTTTGCAAGCCACTAAAAATGTGCAGAACCAAGATCACACCAAAACAAAGTGCCAAGAACAGTCAATAGGCAGGCTCTCAACAACTTTGGCCCAACCAATGCCCCCGTTGCGGTGGAAGCACGTCCAGTTGCATTACCTAGCCTGGCATCCCAAATTCGCAACCACGAGCCTTTGAACGATCCAAATATGATCACGAGCGAACGAGGAACGCCAGGGTCTTTGAAAGCAAGGAATGGCACACGCCAAACGAGCTCTTGGGACGTGTTAAGTGGCTCGTCCGTTTGGGTCCTGTCCAGCGATTGACCAGCTTCTCTTTCGGTTCAGCGCTCGTGAACCACGCGCAGAACATGTTCCCTGAAACGACGAACCTAAGCTCGGTTGCTTTCTGCTCCCCGGCTAAAAGTTTAACTTTTGGTGGTTTAATGGAAAACCCAATGGCAAAAAGTGAAAGTCCTAACATCCAAGCAAAATGAACCACAGTCAAGGTACAGGGCAGGCCAACCGGGCCATCGGGCGCATGCCACCGCCTTGGGAAGCGACAATATGCGATGTTCGCATGGCTGGCCAACTTGTTGCAGGAGGGATAACACCCTTCAACATGGGTTGCTGCCCCCAGCAACGTGGCTTTTCAAAGACTGACATCAACACGGGGCGCTGCAGCCAGCAAACCCTCAGAAGTGAAGAAACCCAAATGGGTATGCCCTTAGTTTGCGGGGACCCTTTTGAATGGTTTTCAATGGACATAGAAACATTATGAGGAAATATTTGCCACTTTGCCGCACCACCAATCTTTGTTTTTTTCCGAATCATGTCCTTCTGGGAAAGCACCTGTTCCTCACACCTGTTGTCTCTAAATTCCCCGTTCCGAAGCCAAGGAGTCAAAAGGACCATTGCCAAAATGGATGTTGATTTTCACTTTTTGTTGTTGTTTTTCATATTATTTTATTATTTTTATGGGTTACCCTTCCTTGGTACCCAAAAGGAAACCAACGGTGTCGGGGGTCCACCTACATCTGATGCCTGGTCCATCGACGGCTAGAAAAACCCGCCAAATGGGTGGTCTCCTTTTGGTTTTCCTTCTCTCACCACCTCACAAAAATGGTGCCCCCAAACCAAAAGCACAGACAAGGTCGTCGCCATACTCGAACCTTCGTATGGCTCAGCAAACCGTCGGGTTCCTCCACGGATCTTTTCGGGGAGAACTCCAGCGGTCAAAGCCGGGCTCAGTAGCCGAACTGAGTGTACATGCCCCCGAAGGAGCCCGGACCAGGCCTGGCGAAGAACCAAAACGGAGGCTGTTGATCTGGAGGTTGGCTGTTGTTTGTTGTTCGGTTGTGCCGTTGCTTGTTGGGGGCTTGTTGCGTGTTGGCTGTGGTTTGTTGTTTGTTGTCAAGCTTTGTTTGTCGTTAAGTTTTGTTTGTTGTGTGCTGTTGCCTGTTCGGGGTGTGTTGCTTGTTGGCGGTGGTTTGTTGTTTGTTGTCAAATTTTGTTTGTTGTGTGCTGTTGCCTGTTGGGGGTGTGTTGCTTGTTGGCGGTGGTTTGTTGTTTGTTCTAAGTTTTGTTTGTGTGCTGTTGCGTGTTGGGTGTTTGCTGCTTGTTGGCGGTGGTTTGTTCTTTGTTGTTAAGCTTCGTTTGCTGTGTGTTGTTGCTTGTTGGGGGTGTGTTGCTTGTTGGCTGTGGAATGTGTTTTGTTGATAAGTTTTGTTTGTTCTGAGTTTGTTGTTTTGTTAAGCTTTGTTTATTGTGCGTGTTTTCTCTTGTCTTGTTGTCTGTTTTCGCGCTGTTGTGTGTCTCTGTGCTTTTCTTTCTGCCAGCGATAATAAACTCATTTGGAAGCCACAATAGCACAGGGCATATGGCTCCGGGACCACGTTCCGGACCTACCATCGTCAGCCCCTGAATGACCCCCGTTGCTTTTCAAACCCCCGGGTGGGCAGTACGGGTGTGATTGCTTCCAGGAATCGGAGCCCCAAAATGGCGCAATGGTGTTCCTTTTTGTTTTTCCCCTTGTAAACCACGAAAAGGGTACCCCAAAAGAAAAGACACGCCCAGGCGGCACTATGCAGGGATTCGGGCATAAAATGAGACAAGTCGTACCTCTTGCTCTAGCAGAACCCGAAAAATGGGGCCCACAGGTAAACTAACGTCCAAGTGAGGCTTCAGATAAGCCAAAAATGCACAGAGGGGCCAATAGTGAAGAACAGCAAGCCCTGAAGTCCTTCCAGGGCGGCAGCAAATGCTCTCATCCAACCTGTAAGCCGATGGCCGAGAAATCCAATCCAATCACTTTTTGAACACGGCCTTATCATCTTACTCCTGAATGACTTGGATTGATGGTCTGGATCTTAGGGAGTCCCTTTCCGCTTTGATTCACGAGGAACCAGGGTTTCAACTCCCCACCCATCCAAACCAAAGGATGACCTCACACTGCACCATCGGACAACCGAGGTCCAATACGGATCCCACCCCCCCCCCCCCTCCCGCCCAACTTCCAGTGAGAAAAGTCCTGCCACGGCTGGAGAAAGCCACTGGCCTTCCGATCAATTAACTCCTTTTCTCCTTCGAAACACCAAAGGAAGTCGCGGAAAAGAAGAAAAAAAGAAAAAAACACCGTGGTTTTAAATTCTTTACTTGAAAGGGCCTGACCCAGCCCTCGCCAGCTTCCCCTCCGTGGGGTTTCCCATTGGCCCAATCCGAACCAAAGGACCTGACCAAAAAAGGGCTCCTTTTTTCCCCCCTTAAAACATCACCCCCGACCAGGGATACTCACCTTTCATGGACCAAAAAGGTGATGTTCGTCCAACTCCGCGGCGGCTCCGCGTGGGGCACAGCGAGCCATCCCCCAGGTCGTGCCGGCCCTTGATCGAGAATCTGGGGCCTTCCGGATCGAGAACCGGAGTTTTTTTTGTTTTTCGGAAGTTTCACGGCAGAACCCGTGGGCCTGGTGGAAAAATCGATGGGTTCCCCTGGCAAATGGGGCAAACAAAAAATGGAGATAAAAAAGAGGAAGAACGAAAAAAACGTCTAAAACAGTGGAACTCATCGATGTTTGACCAAACACCAGGATATGGACCGCAAGTTCTAGTCCGTGTTCTACATTTAGCAGGGTTCCATTTTGGGTCATCTGTGTCTGACCCACACCACACACCCAATTAAAGAAAAACCCAACGAAGCCAAAGCGACCTGATAATTTGTAGAGAGGATGACACCTCGCGCCCCGCCCTTGGTATGGCCGACGCGGGTCCTTTGGCCGAATCTGTTTTGTTTGATGGGCAAGCTTGGGTTTTCCATACCTCGAATCCAGCATCACTTTCGGGTGAGAATCCACCTACCTCTCCCCGCCCCTTTCTGGAATTTGTATAATTTTGCGAAAAGACATGTGTCTCCCAATGGGAACGCGTCTTTGCCTCGCCTGGGGTCTCCTGTCCGTGCCATCCCCATAACCCTGGCCCAACAGCAGCTCCAATAGACTCGAAGACTTTTTTTTACAGCGCCCATTGGCAAGGCAAAAGAAAACCAGAAACGAGCAAGGCAAGAATGTGTTCTGTGCACCAGGCTAAGCCCTCAACTGCTGGTGGGCAATTGATTAAAACCAGTGGGGGGGGGGGGAGCGCAACGGTGACATCTACTGTCACCCAACAGCAGAAAGGAACCAGGATAAAGCAGAAAGGAACCAGGAACCCCAGGTTGGCGTAAAGCTGCACGTCGCCCATTCAGGAGGCCCCCGCAATCACTTTGGCAATAAGAAATCCGTTTCGACAGCCGGCTTCGGCCAGCCTCCGACTCTGGAACCTGGCGGGTTTGGGATTGGCTCCAAAACTTGGGAACACGACGGAAGCCAAACCAAAATGGATTGAGGACTTCCGGAGGCACCGAAATTTCAGAGAGCCCCCCAAAAACAAGATGTATGGGTCAAGCCCCCCCCCAATTCCACACAAAACAGCACAAAAAAGGATTGCATCAAACAAAACTGGCTTCCCGTCAATGCAACATTTATAAAAGGCTCCTCAAGAAAAAGACAGAAAGAAAGACAAAGACTTGGTATGATCATAACTTCGATGTTTTTCCCTCGGACTTCCACGATAGTCCAAAATGGACGTGGACCCTGTCGGTGGATGGGTGAGGTACCCTCAAACAAAGAGATGAAACCAAAAGGACAACCAAACGGATGTCAGTGTTTGGGTTGGTCCAACCTAAGACAAACCCACCAGCTTGAGACAGAGCGACCCTAACCACGGCCAGGGCCTCAAACTTGGCGCTGCAGAAACACGCGGCTCAAGCCTTCAAAAGGGAAAGGCACCTCAAGGCTTCACAAAACAGAAACCAGGAACCCAGACCTCAGTGGGCAGAGACCCCAGAGCCGCCAGCTGTTCGAGAAAACAAGAGCAAGGAACCACATATACACATCTCCCCCCCCCCGCTGGGAGGGTGGGGGGGTGGTTGGGGTGTGGTGTGGTTTGGGTTTGTTTAGGGTTGGTTTAGGGTGGGTATAGGGTTGGTTTGCAGTGGGTTTAGGGTGGGTGTTGTGCGGGCTTTGGGTTGGCTCAGGGTTGGTTTAAGGTTGATTTAGGGTTGATTCAGGGTTAGGGTTAAGGGTTGAGTTGTCCTACTTGTCGGGATGCAAGGGTCCTCAAGGAGGGGGTCTGGGGAAGAACCCTACCCTTTGGGGGGGGTGGCCGGCAGACTGGATCTTTCTATATATATATATACATGCTAATAGGGGGGAAGCGCTGGACTTCGTTTCCTGCGCAAACAGCGGATCGAGAAACGTGGCGGAGCCGGCGCAGGTCGTATTGACCCGGTCCAGGGCCCTGGCCTCAGCGACGTCCCAAATGAATCAACCCCAGATTTGCTATTGATATGGGTCCCCATATGAAGTGAAAGTTAAACATCCCCACTAAAACCAGGGACACCACAAAAGTAATAAGCCCCCGACAGTTGTGAATCCCGAGTACAACCCAGAGGCCTGTGGAGAAGCTCCCAAGATTCTGCTGATGGCGATCTTTGCAAGATCAAAATGTGTCCCACAACATGTCTGGCTCTTAAACATCACTCAGATGGTCATGGGAAAAACAGAACATCCTTTTTTGGTTGGTTGACGTTAAAGGAACCGGAACCCTTCCCAAAAAAAAGTCGAAAAAAGGAAGCAAGCCACTGGGCAACTGGGATCACCAATTTAGAACTCACCTCGAATCCTTTGAACGCCTCGGAGTTCCAAGCCGGGCTCGCGGCCGTATGCATTCACTCCCCTCGCGGAGCTCCCGAACCTCGGTGCACGCTGAAGAAAAAGGCTGCACCCTTTGCAAGAGCAATGAGGAGCAACACGTGTTTCTGTGGACATACATATGTGTATGTATATACATATATAATACGTGTATATACATATATGTAAGCATAGCATGTGCTATCTATGCAGCTATTGGTCGGTGGCTGCCTTGTGTTTGGCGCCGATTTCCCGTCCTCACCTCTCTGGCCAGGCACGTACTTGCTCGTGCCCAGCGGCTCGGGAAAAAGGGGACACCCTGCCCAACAGAAAGGACAAAGGACAAACAAAAACAGGAGGGGGTTCACCCACTCAACACAAGGGACGAAGGAGAATGTCAACCTTGGATTGATCCTAAAAATCCGACTCAAAGGAGCCCCCTATAGATCATTTCCTTAGAAGGGGGGTGTCGCCCCTGATTAGTACCGGCCCGATTAATCCTACAGCAACCTGGAGCAGCAGTTTGCGTTTCAGTTGACCCAATCAGTGAGGACGTTTCGCCTCTTTGAAGTAGCGAACAGCGGGAGGAAAAAAGACCAATCCGAAGTTCACAAATTAAGCCGGGCAATCGGGAGGAGGTATCTCCCACAGCCTCGAACATGCTCTGGAACCCTCCGGAACTGTGGCTTGCTTCCGATCGAATGGATTGGCCGGAAAAAGTCCGAACTTTCTACGTGCCACCAAAATGGTCCAAACCCACAAAGTTGAAACAGTTTAATTTAAAAAAAAAAAAAAAAAAAAAAAAAAAAAAAAAAAAACTGAAAGCCAGAACCCCAAGCTGATTCTAGTCCAAACCTAAGTTGAGAAGAAGTCCGAAATGGAACTCCGGTGAGGCGGAGAAAGAAAACGCTCAGCTCCCGGCCCCCAGCGCGGGGCCGCCTTGGCCATGGGGCTGGAGCCTCCGCTGCCCGCGTCCCCGTAGGTGCCGGGCCCGGGGGTGCCAAACCTCAGACGCCAAAGACATCCCAGAAGCCACCGGAAAATCTGGGTCTCAGCCCAAACTCCTGCTTTTTTTAATGGGTAGCTGGCCTGATTCTCTCTCTTTTTTTCCGAAGAATGGAGACGGAGTTTTCGTGGAGCCCGAAGGCCGGAAAAAAAGCCGCAAGCTGATCACGGGCACCTTCCACAGCAACCGGGTGGTTTCCGCCAACAAACCCCGAGCAATGGATCTGAAAAACGCATCGAAGCTGGATCACAGGAAGCACGGGATGATCACTCCGACAACATCTGATCTTTAACTACCCCACGGAAGATGAGATACCCACAGAAAGAAGGGAATGATCGCCCTCCCCTGTAAAAGCTTGCCTTGGGACCAGGAGGATGTAAGAGACCTTGTCGCATTGGGCACCCAAAAGCCAGTGACTATTGATTGGTTCTGCCTGCATGGTCATGAAGCTATACAAAGGCCTTACTACAACCCCGTCAAACCAGGAAGGAAGAAAACAACCACCAACTAAAATAAGCTGCACACGCCACTCATCTAGGAAGCTTATCTGAAGATCGCAAGAAGCCTGAGACAATACTCATCAGAGATGGGAAACCCCTTTTCGCGGGAGAAATGAATTGCCTCATTCTTGCGTGGGCTTCCTCTGATTAATACGCTCCACCAGGGTCCAGTCAAGTGATATATTCAAAACTGCTTCGATTGGTACACAACACTGCCCATGAGAAAGCCCAGTTTGAGACTTGAAATCCAACTACCTTCCAATCATGTGGACAGAGGGGTTCCCCAAAAGAAAAGCTTTCGACTTCCGAAACCCTCCTGTCAGCTTCCATGATTCTTGGACGGAGGGTATCTTCGAGGGACGGAAGCTTCGGCATGAGAGCCGGGCGCGCCCTGCGATCCTCCACCCCCAAAGACCTGGAAATCGCTCGCAAGCAGTCGAAATGGGTGTGCGGCAAAGTAGGGGACCGGGTCCCGAAAATGAGTGAGTGTTCCATTTGGTCTCCATGAAAGCTAAACCCCCAAAAAGGGCACCAAGAAAAATCACACCCAAATGTTTACCTTCCTGCAACAATTGCCGGGGCCCTGCTAAGTGGCCACTTAGCAGGGCCCCCTCTGTTTCCCCTTAAAACATCACCCCCACAAAGGGACATTCACCTTTCATGGACGGGCATGCGGGGTGCCCTTAACACGGGACCCCTGCAAGACGATTTTTCAGCAGGGACCCTCTTGCAGGTTCCATGCTTGGAAGGGACCCAAAGGTTCGATTCCCAAAAGGGATGTTTCTTCGGCGTGGGTTTTATTGAACCTGCAAATATTAACCGTTTTTCGTCCAACCTTTCGCACATGCCCAACTGTTGGGGGACACCGCCCAAATTTGCTTAGGGTTCAAAAAGAAGGCGGCGGCCCAATTGGGACAATGATCACAAAATGGTCCCAAAAGGCATCCCCCCTTTGCTGAAGGCGCCACCCAAACCTCCAGTCAGGGCACAAAAAGGGGTCGGTCTGTTCTATGTTGGTCGATGTGTTGTTGCAAACCTTCCCAACAGAAAAAGCTGTTGCACCACTGGAGGTGTGCGCAAGAGGGCTCCTCCAAACAATTCGTCGTGAAGCAAGCTAGCTGACAGCTATGACTACGCCATTTGGGTGTCTCTTTTTGTTGGGGGTCTTAAAGGGAAACCAAAAGGATGTTCAAACACAGATGGATTCTTTGTAATGTCACAGTCCATTCACTATAGCCTCTCCCGTTCATGTGTATGCATTTTCTTCCAGGGATCCAACCTCCAAAAGAGACACACCCCGAATTTTAGGATATTTGGGGTGGGATGATCCAAACTAAAGCACCAGGAAAATTGAAGCACCGCAGGGTGTAGCCCATAGGTGGCCTCTTGGAAAAACAGATGGCCCTGGTAAATGGAAGAAACCCACCAGTGGAACACATCTATTTTCATGAAACTCACCGATCAAAAGGACATGTCGGCAATCCCATGAAAGTCTTCCAAAGGGATGGGGTCTCCATGTCTCCGGGATGTTTTTTGGACCAGCCGGGGTGGGGCCCATCCGTTTCCATCTCGGCGTCTCGAGCTCCAGGCTCCATCCCTTCTCGGAGTGCAAGTGTGCCTTGGAGCACCCATCCTGGCGGTGAGCAGTGCCAAAACATCACCGATAGATCTATACACACATGGATATGTAATTATATATATATATATACATATATACATATGATTATATATATATGTAAAAATAGATCTATGGCTCCGGTGCTTCGTTTTTGGGAATCACGTGTGTTGAAATCATGCCTGGGCGGTCCCGGTGCTTTTTGCTTCGAATTCACGCCTCGTGGTGCTCTTGGTCCTCGTGTGTTTTCTTTTGAAATCCCGTCTGGCTGTGTGTGTGTGTGTGTGCACATGTGTCTATTTTCTTGAAGTCACGCTTGGGGCCGGCGCTTGTTTGGCGTGATATTGATTTTTGCATTTTTTTATGAAATCACGCCTGGGAGGTCCCGGTTTGTTTTTGTTTTGGAATCACCCCTGGGAGGTTTCGGTGTTTTTTTTTGTTTTGTTTCGAATTCACGCCTCTGGGCCCTCGTGTGTTTTCTTTTGAAATCAAACAAACTAAAACGGGAACGAGGTGGTATTTCTTTGGAATCACCAGTTGCTCACTCACTTGCTTGCTCGCTTCGTCTGTCCAAAAAAACACCGAAATGAGAATCCAACATGAGGACATTCAATAATAAACACGGCTGGTGTGAATTCAACAATAGAAAAGAACACCGGTTCCTAGATCTATATGTATATGTACATGTATACATATATATATATATATATGGTGCCCCCCGCCCCTGGAATACTCAGGTTTTTGGCCGGAAATTGACGTTTTGGCTGTAAAAATGAATGCAAAACACACGTTCCAGCTTCTAAAATGAGGCTCTAAAAATGCACTCCTTGTTAGACTTAAATTCTAGCATCGGTACTTAGTGCAACCCAGGATGTTCTAGCACGTGCTGGCATATCCTGGATTGAAGATTGAAGATTGAAGATTCTCAGACCACTTGTTCTGGCAATCTTCAATCCATCCTTAGGACAAACTGATATGTGCTAGCACGTGCTGGCACATCCTGGATTGAAGATTGAAGATTGAAGATTGAAGATTCTCTGACAACTCTTTCTGGGATTCTTCAATCTTCAATCCAGGATGTGCTAGCACGTGCTAGCACATATCAGTTTGTCCTAAGGATGGATTGAAGATTGCCAGAAAGAGTTGTCAGAGAATCTTCAATCTTCAATCTTCAATCCAGGATGCGTTAGCACGTGCTAGCACATATCAGTTTGTCCTAAGGATGGATTGAAGATTGCCAGAACAAGTGGTCTGAGAATCTTCAATCTTCAATCTTCAATCCAGGACGTGCTAGCACGCGCTAACACATCCTGGATTGCCCTAAGTACATATTTGGAGAATTTCAGAAAGAGTTGTCAGAGAATCTTCAATCTTCAATCCAGATCCTGGGTTGCCCTCAGTGCGGATTTGAAGAATCCAAAAGGTAGACCGGGAGCGCGCGTTGTCAGAATCAAATTGTGGATGTGCACTTGCACTGCTTGCATTTGGCCAGGGGGGAAACATGCTGTTGACACCTTTACATGGTTCTTTGTGGACTTGAGGGCAGGATGGAAGATACTCAAATAGAAAATCTGGTAGATCTTCAATCTTCAATGCAGGGGGCAAATATTTAATGAGTCTAGAACAAACTGTCAAGTTTTTGGGGGACCAGGATTGAGGATGTTCTAAACATATGTTTGTGGAATCTTGTATAGTCGATCTTCGATCCAGGGCAACACGATCTCAGCACATGCGTTTTACAGCGTTTGTGCCAAGAATAAGATCTGTGATTCAAAGCACGTTCCTGTCATTAGCTTGGCTCAGTTCTTGCTCGGTTGAAACGACACGAAGTTCGATAACCCTTTCAAAACTGAGTTTGGTTCCAAATTCATTTGGCCATAGCTATCTTCTCCAGCTGACTTTTTGAAATGCACAAGAAACTGCAAACGAGTAAACTTGAATTTGGTTTGAACTCGAAAGCGTTTTAAACTGGATATCCTTCCCTTACTTGAATTTCAATTGAACTAACTTAGGCAAACGCACACATGGGATAGTTGCTTTGCAACATATGTGCCAAATAGACTGACCTAGCATGTACATGGAATTATGCGCAACACTTGAGTTAACATGTAAATGCAACTGCGCAAGGACATAAAGTGGGATTGAGTTCCTTTTCCCCATGTTGATGATTTGCTGAATTTCGCTGCAAACAAATAATATACGCGAAATAGTAGAGCTGCTACAGGCGCGTTGAAGCGTCCAAAACATACTTCGCGCACTACTCTTGTACTGGACAGTTGTGTTTTTTGAGCTGGAGCTGCAAAAGTGCACTTTGCATAATCCAATGTGATTTTAAGTGCAGCTCGCGCACGCCAATCTGACAGTCACACGCAACTCCTATTCAACGTTGAGTTTAACTTCTGCTTGGTTGGAATTTGCATGGAGGTGAGCGTCCAGTCAGTTCATTTCAGAGTCGCCAAAAACCTGAATATTTCAAGAGAGGTAGCTAATTGCCTGTCGCATTTCCTGTGGCTAGTCTTCTCCCCGCGCTTCCGAAGCGTCTTAGTGCCGAAATCTGCACAGGGGTGGATAAACCCAGCTGTCCATGAGAGAATTGTCCGTTCCAACCCCACCTTGCTCCCGTCTCCCATTTCTGGAGCTCGGCCACGATCGAGATGCCGGTTGAATTCGTTTGATTTGGAGCTGGCGCGAGAGAGAAGGAGGGGAGGGAGAGAGAAGGCTCCTAAGGGCTTAACCATCAAAAACTGGCTGGTACTTGGAATTCTTCCAGTGGCACGAAAACGCCTTGGTTCCTGCCGAGCAGGCGGAAACTTTTTCGGAAAATGAATCCCCAAAAAACTCCTTGAAGGTCCGAGCCCTCCAAGCAACGATGGGTTCAAAGACAGGATCAGGATTGACATACACGGTCAGTCGCCCTTTCCACACCGAACTGGACGCACTTTAGCGCTAAGGGTGATACCAAGCTTCCCACCAAGGAGCTCGCCGGCTCAAGGTCCTGCCTAGTGGGGTTGATGTTGGGCACGTAGGCGCCCGGGCCTCACTCAAATCGAATCGAAACCACGCTGAAATCGAATTGAACTGCGCCTCAACTGACTGGAAAACGGCAACCCGAACGGGCTTGCAACCCCAAATCCCCTTTTAGACCAAAAGACGGGCACCCTAATTACCAAGTGAACTGTGGGCTTCCCAACAGGTTTAGGAGACAAACACGGTACCAAAGCGGCCTACCTAAGCAAAGAATGATTTTTTGGCTTGTTGCCACACAGTTGGGGCTTGTCTCCTCGAGTGGGTTCTGGCGCGACTCTCCCGCAAACTCTGTGCTGCAGGCCCGGAGTGGCACTGCCGCCGCCCAACCTTGGCGCGACTCCTGATGTTTGTCCCCACCAAAATTGGATTGAATTCGACGGCACCTGTTACAGTTTGAAGGTCGCGCAAAAGATTTGTTTTCTGGTGCCAGAACGTCAAGTCCATTTGGTGGTACGGGCCCGTGGCACAATGGCAGCGCACCCGACACACAGTGATCAGATGCCGTCAATTGACGGGTGATGCGTGCTAGGGAGGTCGTGGGTTCGAGTCCCACCGGCGCCCATTTATGTTTGTTGCAGGCGGGCCCTGGTTTACTCAAAAGAGAAATCGCAAAGTAAGCCAAGCTGCTCTCGGATTCTAAAGCAGGAGGACCTGCAAACCAACCCCAGGCTTGGGGGTTGGTTCAAAAAAACCAAAGAGCAACCAAGAGAAAACCATCTCAGTGAAGGGCCAAGGAACATTTCCCCACACACCTTCCCGATATGTACGCGAGGCCTTGTCCCGTACACTTCAACTGGGGTTGGGGACGGATATACGCTGTTTTATGATTCTATGAAGGAATTTGGTGATGTTGTGAATTAAATATGGTTGTGTCTTTTTTCGGGCACTCCCAGAATTGTGATGTTCCTCTTGGTATGTTGTGCCTAATGTGCTTCCTTTTGCCTGAAAGACTTGCTGATGAATGTTACCATCCCAAAAGCAATGTATTGCTTCATAAACTTGGGTATGGTTATACTCTTGTCCTACCAGGAACTTTAGAGCGTTAAACACTTCATAGATTTTTGGTTTAGACCACCGGCTTGGTGGCTCCGATGCGGATCTCGAGCTGCGGAAATCGCATGGGGTCTCCACGGTCGAAACCGTGGTTTTTGCGGGCAGGAACCAATCCGGGGAAGCATCGGACAGGGTTTCCGAACGGTGGTGCAGGATTCCGTCCACAGTATTTGAGGACTCTCAGGCCCCGCGCCCACGCCTCGCCCGGCCGAAGGCGGGGCCCGCGGAGCGCGGCCGGGCCTGGCGGCACTGAAACCCAGATTTGTGAAAGTGATACAAAGCCATACCTGGTGTCATTGGTGGTTTATCCACAAATGTGTAGGGTACTCCCAACTGGTACCCTCTTTTCAATCATGGACTTGCACTGGTGAAGATGCTTGCCCACTTCCTTGATTGTTGAAATGAGGGTAAAAACAGAAACGATGATGGTTCATGCGACGCCAAAGTAGACTACTTTCCTTCTAGCTGCTTGTGCACTGTTGTGAATCGATCCTTCCTGTGCTACCAAGCGAGATTCCCCTCTCTGCGCGCTTGTTCTCAGGAGCATATGAATCACCTTCGAATCGTAAATGGAATCCCTGAATGCACGGAATGGCTGGCAGGGGTTCAACATTGTCGAAACCTCATCGACTTCTGCTTCTAACGGGATGGTTTCTAAGGTTTATATGAGCCCCAACTACAATCCTCTCAAACCAGGAGGCAGGACTTCCTTTGAACATGGCCATCAGATGAGGCATGGTGGTGGAAAACATACCCTAGCTGGTTTTAGCCCGAGCAAGCTCAGTTCAAATTTGCCCAAATCTTATGACTGAATGTTACTTGGAGGGGATGCAGCACCTGCGCATCATAGCTGTACTTGCCTCATTGCCTGGGATCCTTGTTCAGAAAGTGACCGAGAAACTTGGAAATGTCCATGAAAGAAGAATGGGTCAAAGCATGGGGAGGGCAGAAACAGAATTATGTCCAGCCAGGCATTCTCTTTTACAGCCACCAGCCACAAAACAGTATATAAAGCCAAAGCCAGTATATAACTTGAACACGCATCAAACTCCGAGCTCCAATCAGTTTGTCTACGGGAATGCCACGTAGCCTAGGCCGGGCCCCTCATTTCCCCGAGGTAGACATAAACCCTTCTGTGGAAATCAACCACCGGTGGCTTAGCAGAGTAACATCTAAAGTGACCCTCCCTCAGGCAACTTCCGTGGAAGGAATTCCCCAAGTTCTTCCTTTTTGGCTTCCAGCTTGGCCTCAAGCGAGTGCAGATTCTGGTAGATTCTTCCATTGAAATTGCCCCAACGTCTCCGTTTTTGAAGCAACATCAACCACGACTGTTCGGAGAACGAGGCTTCCCGCAATCCAACTTCATGTGCTCCAAAAGATGGGAACCTTCCAGCACAAAACCCCAAAATCCAAAAAGAAAAGAAAAGAAAGAAGAAAACTGAAGAAAAAGGAAAACAAAAAGTAAATCCACCCCAACCACGCTCCCCCCCCTAGAAAAGAACAAAAAGAAGACGAAAACCCCCAAGACGTCCAAAGCCCCAGAACAACGGGCCTCCCCCCCCCAAAAAAAAAAACAACGGCAAGCCACCCACCCACCCACCCACCCACCCCACCTGGCCGCCCCTGCCCGCCCCGCCAACCGCCCCGCCAACCGCCCGCCCCGCCTGTCCATGGGCGCCATAGGCGCCATAGGCGCCGTAGGTCCCCGGGCCCGGCGCCGTGCTCACCCGCAAGCCCTCGGCACCAACAAAACCGCCGGGCGGCTCGGCGGTTTAGGTTTTCCGGCAGAGAAAATGACAAACCCCGGGTGGGAAGATGGACGAAAAACGGACACCAAATCGCATGGAAAGTTGATTGATGCGAACGCATTCCCTGAAAACTAGCAACAAAAAACAGGGCGCAACGACGAGGATTGAAATTCAAGAAGGAATGCACCTTTTGCCCACAGTTCTATGAGACCCGGTGGGAAAATCAAAAAACGGCGAAGGAGACCAACGAATGAAGGAAACACATCGCCCAAGATGGATCGCAAGTTGGGATTTCATTGGCAAAAGCCCTGGCCGCCTCAAAAAAGGCAAAAGGCGCCTTTTTTGGCCATGGACCCGGATCCTTCCTAAAGGCAACCCATGGGAACCGAACATGATGTACCTGCACCAACCACGAAACTCTGTAAGTGCTTAAACCCATCCCAAAAAGAAGATGGAGAAGCAAACCCGGAACTCAGACGTGAGCAAGGGCGCATGGATCGGTTGATTGGGAAATATGCAGGCGCATGGAGACATGACAGGCAAATGTGTCATCTGAGCGGCCCCCCAAAACCTGCTGCTACCAATATTGCTACAAAGGTTTACATTAGTCACTCTAAAACCGGCATGAAACCAGGCAGCAGAACTGCCTACTCAAATGGCGATTGGGGATTCCGTTTGGGGCGCTGATCATCTGTTTCGGGAGTGACCTCCTTCGTTCCAACCACGGGAGACAAGCAGTATGAGCTTCCATGTGAAAAAACCTTCGACTCGCGCCTTGGGACAAAAGTGCCATGAGTCCATAAGCATGGGCCATCAACAGGGGCCTCCCAGTCCCCAAGTCTCAGCCTTGCGGTCACTCTCAGGGACCCCCACGCCCCCGTCCCGCTCTGCAGTGCCAAAGCCGTAGGAGGGAGTCCTAACAAAACCAACAAGCAAAACAGAAACTCGGGAGCCTGCCGTGCTCCAAGCGAGAAACAAATGGGGGGGGGTCAGAAATCAAGAGCTAGGGCAAACCGCAGGTCTCAGTCTGTACCAGTTACCAAAGTGTCATTTGTTGGTACATATTTTTGTGCCACAGCCAAATGGCTGGGTACAACTGAGCCACATTTGCTTTGCCACCAATCGACCTGCCTATAGTTGCATCCCCAAAAATCAAGCCGGAATGGAAGCCGCCAAATTGATTATCTTCCCTTTCGATTGCATCGAAGGTACCTACATAGGCAACACAAGGGTATGCAAAGGGCAATATGTTGGGTGCGGGGTACATATGTGGTGTCTATCAGAGGCACAAACGAAAACAAAAGGGGTAGAAAAAGTACAGTTGGGGGGCACCAACCTAGGGGCACATAGTTCCAAACCAACAAACAGGAAGGCAAACAAGGTCAAAAGGGGGAGATTGGCGAACCTCCTAAACCCACCCAACATGACTCCAAACAGTCACCAAACCAAACCAAATTTCCTAGGGAACTGTCCTCCAACCCCCTGTTTCGTTGACCTCAGCAAAGAACGGGCCCCACAAATCTGGGTGACTTGGCGTGTCTTTTTCGCAAGGAGAGCGCGAGGCTATACTGGTGGCAAGCAGTCTTGCCTCAACACACACCTAGTGCCAAATTGACAACTGGAAAAACTTTGATGCCCGAGGGAGGTGCCTCCAAAAGGCCAGTCTTTCCAAGTGGGTGGGAGGCCTTGGAGTGGTGGCTGTCCATCAAAAGTCAGCCAAAAACCAGGATGGACATTGAACAAGTCGTGGCCCATGAACCATCAGGGGTGTGGTGACCTCAAAATGAACTTGTGGCACAGTCAGAAGTCTTCGTGGCCATGGGTTCATAGCGTGGAGACAAAGGTCGCGTTGGTGACCCCCAGCCCTAGTGAAATGGAGCCCTGACCATTTGCAGTGTACATGCTTCAATGTTGGCGGCCAATGACAACAATAGACTACCGGGCACCACAACCAACCGAATAAGGGGCACCAAGGTGCCAAGATGGGTAAATTCTCATGTCCCCCTTGAAGCGACTCCCGCAAACTGGGCGACCACCGCCGTGCCCACACGAAGGAAGCTCGGCTCGGTCGTGACCCCGTCCTTATGCGTGCACTGCTCTTGGCAGCAGCAGCATAGGCGCCAGGGCCCGGCGTGCCAGGCCTGACGCGAACTGAAGTGGATTGATGTTCAACCCAGTTGCGGTATAACCCAATACGTCAAAAGGATGAAGGCGCTACAAAATCCGACTTGTACGCTAGGGTGCACTTTCAAGTGGCAGTCCCCCTTGTCCTCTGCTTCCTCTTTCTTTCTTGGCTGCTTCTTGTTTTGGCCCGTCCTTTTCTGGAGTTGCGTTTGTTGCTTGTTTCTCAAAGGGTTGACTTTGTGTGGACAACTTCCCAGCTCCTGGTGTTTCAGCATGCCATGTGTAGCGTGGCACGTCAAGGACAGCACATGCAAACTAGAGACAGGAGAAATTATACCAGACGCGCGTGTATATATATATATGTTAATATATATATATATATGGGTATATATTCATACTACATAAACATAAGATACCACGGCAAGGCGGAGTTGTAGTTTGTATGCACAAGAATCGACGGCACTGTGCTGAAAGAGAACATGTCCCAGGGCTTGTGGTAAGGAGCCTGTTGCAGCAGTACACATTCGTTTCTCCCGTAGAATTCTTCCAACACTTGGGAAGCGTGCTGGCGCGATCCCTTTCGACAGTGGGTAGCGTGAATCCCCTCGACCGTACACACCAAACTCCTCATTTGAGCGTCCAAAACCAATTGAATTGTTGGTTCTACCACATGGTACACGGACTCCAAAAACAGGGACTGCTCCCACTAGAAACAATAGTAGAACCACCACAGGCACCAATGAACAACTCTGGTCAGAAATAAAACCAAATAGCACAACCCCGAAAATGTGTTTACTTGCTGGTTGGATAGGCCCCTATAAACCATCTCAGAAAGGTTTCCTTGAAGGGAATCCAAAACCGGCCCGGACTCGCTCATTCCCTAGCTATCGCAGCAAAGTTTCGGTCCTCTTGGGGCATCCCTAGGAATTCCAGGAGGCACTCTGGACAAAGCTGGATCCATCGGTCCAAATCATGGATAGGAAGAGGGAGAAAGCCAGATGCCGGACATGCGGCGTCTGAGGCTCGGTATCCCTTTTGGCTGTAAATGTTGGGAAAACCAAAGCCGGAGCCGAAGAAACACGGTGAACCCTGAAGAATAGAAAAACCGGTGGAGATCTTCTGAAATCCCCCCCAAACAAAAAACGAGGGCCTGAGCCGAGCCCCATGTCCCACTCTGTTCCGTGTATTCCTTTTGACTTCCGTTTAGAAAGAGCATTTGGTACACAAACCCTCATCACGGTGCGCCTGCTGCCCCCGTGCTGTCGCCCCGCAAAGCTCCATTTGGGCGCCTCGAATGTGAGAGAAGCAATCGGCGATTCCCTTTTTCCGGGGAATGTTGGTAAGCTCAGCCAACATGTGCAAAGTGAAAAAAAATATGATAAGGTCAGGCCCAGGACGCATCCCTTTTTCCACCAGCCAAACCAAGTCAGCCTAGAATGATGGCTTGAAGACAAGACACCCCAGCCAGGAGTGTTCAAGAACATAAACCAAGTGGTGCCAATCGCACCCGCCTGCTTATTCTGCGACATCGTCGTCAGCAGAATGCCATAGTCATAGCCGGCACAACTCGGCCGGCTGAGCGACATCCTGGGCTGGCCGAAAACGATCACTCTCGGCGTCCGGTGTGAACTTCAATAGTGAAGCGTTTTTGCGGAAAGAGATGCGTGTGGCAGTCTACCTGACACGCCTTCTCGCGAGCAATCAAAACGCCGAGCAAGCCCCTGCATAAAATCCCAAAGAGGTGGTAGTGCCAACCTCACATGTTCGGACACCTGCTTAAGCAACCTCCTCGCCAGAGTCTGGTTGTTGAAACCAATTTGTTGCCCAATAATGCCACATGCAATTCCAGTCTTAACGGTTTCATTTGACATTGGCTCGGCAACATCTGCTAGTCACACACTGGGAAACTAGGATTACCATGGGTGAGTTTTTGTTCACAGGGCAAGTTCCCTGGAATTTTGAGCGGCAAGTTTCCAAACCAAAGATTGCGTTATTTGCAGGAACACCCTTTCACTTGGGTTCTTCAAATGCAGGCTTGGCCAAGGAATCCGCACCTAAACTGACATCAACATGCCCGCAATCGCCAAGTTGAAAGGAAACCTCTCAGAAAGCTCACTTTAACAGGGGTGACAGCACTGAGTGATGGTTCCATTGAAATTGGAAATGGAGGAACCAGGCCCAACGCGGACGAGCTGCGCACGGCTTCTCCGGGTCGGACGCCGCGACGCCACCGTCCCCAGACACGAGCCGCTGACACGGGAAAAGCCACGAGCAATTCCCCAACAAAAATATTGAATGGACCAAAACTGCTGGATCCTTGCACCAAACTCCACAAGCAAAATTCAGGCAGAGTTCGCATGATGGCAAAGGAGCAAATCCGCAGTGTTTGCATCGCTAAAATGGGAACCGGCACTTTCTGGCCGCTCCAAGTTTTTGTGCAACCAATTGCCTTGACCCAAAAGATCAAATGAATCATTATGCCAGGCAAGACGTCTGGGCAAAGAAAGAAACTTGACAGCATTTGCTTTGAGATAAGCACGCACAGAGTGGAAGGAAGGAATGAAACAAATGTCGGACCAGGCGCAAGGATGTTCTGGCGCAGGCGAGGTGCAAGGCTTCTTGGGTTGGACGAGCCTTAGCCAAAGTCAGACCCGCTTGGATCTGAAGGATGGTACTTCCTCTGTCCCTTAAAACAATTTAAGTTTTCAGCATGCAACAAGCGGGCTAGACCATCTAAGAATCAAATTGTAATCGAAGACAACGCTTCATCAGAGCACTGCGCATGCTGGTACAACCATGGCCGCACCTGGCAAACCAAGAAGTTCCGAGGCTGCTCCAGGACAACAGCACGGCTCCTCCAGAAGACACGCCAGCCAGTGGCGGACGACGACAGGCTGAGAGTGCAGGCGGACCTGCCACCTGCCAGCCACACCCAATCTCCAAGCAAATCGACAAGTAATGGGCACAGTGATGAGCCATTGCCAAGTTCTGGGGCAAGTGTCATTGCTTCCAACAGTCCTGCATAATTTCCTTTTGAAACGCCAAATTCACTGTGAATGCGTGAAGTGGCAGATCAAAGCTCAAAACTTTGGTTGAACGGGTCAGGCTCCTGCTGCTTCGCACTGCTGTAAGTTGCTGAGCACTCTCCAAGATCGACAGAACCAAATGTTCTCAAAGCCACAAAGCCTTCAAACAGCGCAAAGTGAAATATTCCAACAGTAGCAAGATGCTGAAATTTGTGGCCTTCGAGGCCTGCAGCTGGAAATTGCACAAGTCAAGCAGTCAGTGGAAAAAAGCTATGGCTGGCACGGGCGCAGGTGAAAAAGGGCTTGCCTGCTTCTTAAAGAAAAGAAATGCCCGTGAGGTGTCAATCACTTGTGGACCGACAGCGCTCCGCTACCATCATTTGTTTTCACCGTGAGCACAAACGCCTGCCACGAAATTCAACCAAACGCAGTAACCTTGCCACACACTCAAAATCATCCAAAGTGCTGGACCTGCCACGACTTTGAATCGTTTACGACACACTCCAAAAGGTGCGCATTTGGAGACAGAAGTGTCGTAGCGCCGATCACAAGTGTCCGTTAGAAGTGCCGTTCAGAAGCGTCGATTAGAAGTGTCGTTCAGAAGCGGCGATCAAAAGTGTCGCTCATCGGAAGTGTCGACAGAAGTGTTGAAGTGTCGATCAGAAGTGTCGAACAGAAGTGCTGCTCAGAAGTGTTGCTCAGAAGTGTCGAGGAGCAGTGTGAATCAGACGTGTTGGTCAGAAGTGTTGCTCAGAAGTGTTGCTCAGAACTGTCGATGAGAAATGTGGACCAGAAGTGTTGCTCATCAGTGTCAATCACAAGTGTGGCTCAGCAATGTTGCTCAAACTGTCGATCAGAAGTGCGGACCAAAAGTGTTGCTCAGAAGTGTCAATCAAAAGCGTCGATCAGAAGTGTTGCTCAGAAAAGTGGATCAGAAAAAGTGTCGCTCAGAAGTGTTGCTCAGAAGTGTTGATCAGAAAAGTGTAGTTCAGACGATCAGGTGTCGCTCAAAATGGCGCTCAGAAGTGTCAATCAGAAGTGTGGGTCAGAAGTGTTGCTCACTGAAAAGTGTCGAATTGAAGTGTTGCTCAGACTCTGCAGTGTTGCTCAGAAGTGTCGTTCAGAAGTGTCGATGAGCAGTGCGGACCAGAAGTGTTGTTCAGAAGTTTTGCTCAGAACTGTCGATGAGAAGTGTGGGTCGCAAGTGTTGCTCATCAGTGTCAATGAGAAGTGTGGTTCAGCAGTGTCGCTCAAACTGTCGATCAGAAGTGTCGATCAGGAGTTTTGGTCAGAAAGGTTGATCAGAAAAAGTGTCGCTCAGAAGTGTTGCTCAGAAGTGTCGATCAGAAGAAGTGTGGTTCAGAAGTGCTGATCAGGCGTCGCTCAAAAGTGTCGCTCAGAAGTGTCAATCAGAAGTGTTGCTCAGAAACGTCGATAAAAAAACTTCTTAAGCGTCGCTCAGAAGTGTTGCTCAGAAAAGTCGATCAGAAAAAGTGTCAATCAGAAGTGTTGCTCAGAAAAGTCGATCAGAAATAGCGTCGATCAGAAGTGTTGCTCAGAAAAGTCGATCAAAAAAAGTGTGGTTCAGAACGGTACGTTGCTCAGGTGTCGCTCAAAAAGTTCGCTCAGAAGTGTCAATTGTTGCTCAGAAGTGTTGATGAGAAGGGTTCCTCACAAGTGTCGGTCACAAGTGTCAATCAGAAGTGTTGCTCAGAAGTGTCAGAAGTGTCGTTGCAGTGCGGATCAGAAGTGTTGGTCAGAAGTGTTGCTCAGAACTGTCGATGAGAAATTTGGATCAGAAGGTGTCAATCATAAGTGCGGTTCAGCAGTGTTGCTCAAACTGTCGCTGATGTGTCAATCAGAAGTTCGGATTAAATAGGTGTTGCTCAGAAGTGTCGATCAGAAGTGTCGATCAGAAGTGTTGCTCAGAAAAAAAACCGATCAGAAAAAGTGTCGCGCAGAAGTGTTGCTCAGAAGCGTTGATCAGAAACAGAAGTGTTGGTCAGGTGTCGCGCAAAAGTGTCGCTCAGAAGTGTCAATCAGAAGTGTTGCTGAGAAAAGTCGATCAGAAAAAGTGTCGATCAGAAGTGCTTCTCCGAAAAGTCGATCAGGAAAGGTGTGGTTCGGAACAGTACGTTGATCAGGCGTCGCTCAAAAAGTTCGCTCAGAATGAGAAGGGTTCCTCAAAAGTGTCGGTCACAAGTGTCGATCACAAGTGTTGCTCAGAAGTGTCGCTCAAGAGTGTCAATGCAGCAGTGTTGCTCAGAAGTGTCGTTCAGAAGTGTCGCTGAGCAGTGTGGATCAGAAGTGTTGGTCAGAAGTGTTGCTCAGAACTGTCGACGAGAAATTTGGATCAGAAGGTGTCAATCAGAAGGGTGGTTCAGCAGTGCTGCTCAAACTGTCGCTCAGAAGTGTCAATCGGAAGTTCGGATCAAAATAAGCGTTGCTCAGAAGTGTTGATCAGAAGTGTCAATCAGAAGTGTTGCTCAGAAAAGTCGATCAGAAAAAGTGTCGATCAGAAGTGTTTCTCAGAAGCGTCGATCAGAAAAAGTATGGTTCAGAAGTGTTGCTTAGGTGTCGCTCAAGTGTCGCTCAGAAGTGTCCATCAGAAGTGTGGGTCAGAAGTGTTGCTCACTCAGAAGTGTCGATCAGAAGTGTTGCTCAGAAATGTCGCTCAGAAGTGTCAACTCAGCAGTGTTTTCGTTCGTGTCGATGGGCTGTGTGGGGTCAGACGTGTTGGTCAGAAGTGTTGCTCAGAACTGTCGATGAGAAGTGTGGATCTGAAGTCTTGCTCATCAGTGTCAGTCAGAAGTGTGGTTCAGCAGTGTTTCTCGATCAGAAGTGTCAATCAGACGTGCGGAGCAAAATCGTTGCTCAACAGTGTTGATCAGAAGCGTTGCTCAGAAAAGTCGAGCAGAACAAGTGTCGCTCAGAAGTGTTGCTCAGAAGTGTCGATCAGAAAAAGTGTGGTTCAGAAGTGTTGATCAGGCGTCGCTCAAAAGTGTCGCTCAGAAGTGTCAACCAGAAGTGTTGCTCAGAAAAAATGAGCAAAAAAAGTGTCGGAAGCGTCGATCAGAAAAGTGTGGTTCAGAAGTGTTGGTCAAGTGTCGCTCAAAAGTGTCGCTCAGAGGTGTTAATCAGAAGTGTTGCTCAGAAAAGTCGATCAGAAAAAGTGTCGATCAGAAGTGTTGCTCAGAAGCGTCGATCACAAAAAGTATGGTTCAGAAGTGTTGCTTAGGTGTCGCTCAAAAGTGTCGCTCAGAAGTGTCCAGGAGAAGCGTGGGTCGGAAGTGTTGCTCAGAAGTGTCGCTCAGAAGTGTCAATTCAGCAGTGTTGCTCCAGAAGTGTCGTTGAGAAGTGTCGACGAGCAGTGTGGCTCAGAAGTGTTGGTCAAAAGCGTTGCTCAGAACTGTCGATGAGAAATTTGTATCAGAAGTGTTGCTCTTCAGTGTCAATCAGAAGTGTGGTTCAGCAGTGTTGCTCAAAGTGTTGCTCAGAAGTCTCGATCAGAAGCGTCGACCAGAAGTGTTGCTCAGAAAAGTCGATCAGAAAAAGCGTCGCTCAGAAGTGTTGCAAAGTCGATCAGAAAAGTGTCGCTCAGAAGTGTTGCTCTGAAGTGTCGATCAGAAAAAGTGTGGCTCAGAGCGTTGATCAGGCGTCGCTCAAAAGTGTCACTCTTGGGAGATAGCTCTATGTGGACGAATCATACAAATCATGCGAATCATACGAATCATACGGATCATACGGTCACACACGGTCTGGCGCTCGGGGGCAGGTCTCTGCAGAACACACCCTGACAGCAGCGCGGAAGCACCAAGAAGAGAGCTCCGTCATCGCACCGTCGAGTCCCTTGAAGGTGAACCGAGCCTGGTCGCCCGAACGGGTGCTGACGCCGCTCAGGGGCATCTTGGGCACGCGCTCGGTCGGGAAGCCCGCGATGAAGCTGTGGCGCAGGTAGCCCACACGGTCGATGTCGATGTTGCGCACAGTGTCGTCGTACATCCCCGCAAGGACCGAGAGGGCACCGGCATCTTCCTCGGGCCGTCAAAATCGGGCAAGACCGTGTCTCTGATCAGCATGATTCTCGAGCAGTATCGTGGCGTCTTTGAGACATCTTCAGCCCCAGCGTCAACATCCACGACGCCTGGATCCCCGTCAAGAAGCACATCGAGCAGGACCTGGGAATGAACACGGAGCGCGAGCAGGCCTACTGGGACGAGTGGGACGAGGCGGCGCTGCGGCGCATTATGCAGCAGCAGCGTAAGATCAGCGAGGCGTCTAAGAAGTTGGAGATGAAGAAGCTGTACCAGATCCTGATAATAATTGACGAGAGGCTGATAGCCCGCAGCTCCACAAGCCCCACGACACGCTGGACACGCTCTTCATCCAAGGCCGGCACACGCAAATCAGCACCTGGGTGAGCTCCCAGAAGCTGAGGCTCATCAGCGCCGCCGTGCGGGTCAATCAGCAATTCCTCTGCTGCTGGAGGCTGCGCAACCAGTACGAGCTGGACGTCATCGAATACACGGGCGCCCGGGCTGGCCGCCTGGATCAGCTCCGCCACCTACAGCGAGACCACGCACAGCCTGAGCGTCGCCTACGACGGCAACCGGCTGATTCTGACCGACCTGGAGCTGCAGCAGCAAAGGTTGGGAAGGGCCTGTACGGGCCGGGCGTCTTCCCGTCCCCCTGCGAGAAGCTCGTGCCCTTCCTCGGCATGCACGTAGAGGAGGACGGCAAGCGCCTTAAGTTTCTGCGGGACGTGCTGGGCGCCAGGATCTGGAGGCTGCACAGAGCCAACCGCTTCGCCTGCAGCCCCTTCATGGCGGGCTTCATGGAGCTCAAGCACA
>CAUJNA010003716.1:1582429-1617950 GCA_963377175.1 Effrenium voratum | reverse complement strand
GCTGCCCGCCTGGATGTATTGGAAATCCCGCGCAGGAGCCCGGATTTGAGTGTTATGGATTATGCCATATGGAGCGAGATCAATCGCCGGATGCGCCGCCAAGAGCGGAAGTGGGCGGCTTCCAAGCGAGAGACCCGCGCACAGTTTGCTGCTCAGCTGCGTCGAACAGCCAAGAAGCTGCCGGCGGCATTTATTCGGGCTAGCATGGGTGACATGAAACGTCGGTGTCAGCTTGTTTTGGCCGCCAAAGGTGGCTTCTTTCAAGAGGGCAGGTAACAGAGCCTGCAGCCACGGAAGCAGTGAGCTGAAGAAACAACGGTTTCAGCACGAGTTCCATGACAGAGATGCACCTGCCAGCTGCCTGATTGCAGGCGTTCGTTGGCCTGCAATTGCAAACACAGGTTCCACAGTGCACGCATAGTGCACTCCACAGTGCACGCATAGTGCACTCCACAGAGCACGCCACAGTGCACCGTCACAGAACACCGCAAATACCCATGGATCGGTGCTTTCTGTTCCAGATTTACAACAAGAAGAAAATTAGAGTTTTCTTGAATTCTGCACCAGGTTTGCCAAATACATGGCAGTGGCGGCACTTTGGACCCCGTGCAACGCAGCGTGCACTGTGCGTGCACTGCGCGTGCACTGCGCGTGCACTGTACGCACCCACGCACCTCCGCACGAGCGCGTGTTGCGCCCCGGTGTTTGTGCGCATGTGTGCGTGAGTCCGTTCGCGCGCGTGTCTGACACTGAAACTGTCTGCTACCCTGCCTTCATCACAGCGTCACAGCCCCACAAAGTGGATGCTACAAGGGCCACTCAGGCGTTTCGCAATGCTCGTCCACAACTGGACTTGTCCAGGCGTGGGCCCGCGGCGCGTTTCGCACCAAGGGCCACCCAGCGGCGTTTCGCAATGCTCGTCCACAACTGGACTTGTCCAGGCGTGGGCCCGCGGCGCGTCTCGCACCTGCATTCTGACAAGCCCAGACAGGTGGATGCTAAAGGGCCACCCAGCGTTTCGCAATGCTCGTCCACAACTGGACTTGTCCAGGCGTGGGCCCGCGGCGCGTCTCGCACCTGCATCTGACAAGCCCAGAAAGGTGGATGCTAAGGGCCACCCTGCGTTTCGCAATGCTCGTCCACAGCTGGACTTGTCCAGACGTGGGCCCGCGGCGCGTCTCGCGCACGCTCCCTCCACAGAACAGCAGCCAGTACAACGGCCATCTCCTCTACAAGGCACGGCTCCGCTCTTCGAGAAAGACTTGGGGCCCATCATTGCCCAAAGCAGAGGTGGCCAGGGCACAAGGCGTGCCATCCGAGCACACCATGCTCCTCCGACGCCTCAAGATCTACCGCTTTGTCAAGCCCTTGCCTCCCTCTAGCAAGCATATTACTGAGTGTGCTCGGTGCTTTTCAAATGTGGTACTCCGGTATGGACTTTAATTCAACACTTTTCAATTTCGCAAAACGGTCGCCAATGGATCAACGCGTTTCAAATTCGTGACACATCGTTGTCGAAGCCTGGATTGCAAAAACCCGTCAGATCGGATGCTGCACCTTACCGGGGTACTCTCAAGGAGGTTTTTGCTTGCATCCACATGTTTCTCCAATGAGGCAGTGAAACAAAATGTCTGCGTTCATGCTTGGTCACCCACATGATTCTGCAAATGATTGCAGTGCGCCTGAAACACAACACATCTGAGTCTACCTTCACTCGTCTGCCATTGGTGTGTGTGTGTGTTGTGTGGTGTGTGCCATGTCTGTTTCTAACAAGTTTTTGTGTGAACGAGAGCGCGCCGACAACAGAGAGCCACACACACATACATGCGTGCGCGCTCACACTGGAAGACAGAAGAAGTGCAACACGCAGCGCACATCTCTGCAAGTGTCTCCTTGCAGGATTTGCTCCTGTGCTTGACAGCTGTTTGGCGGGTGTAGTTGAACAGTCCTTGTGTTAGCCATGCCAGAAGCTGGCTGGACCAAGCTGTCCACTGAGGAGATTCGTTAGGCGTCGGGGAGTGGTATGAAGATGGTGAATTCCTGTTAGAGAATAGTCAGACCACTTGGAGGGACAAGTCTGTCATCACCCGACTTTTGGTGCGGAAGTTGGGCGCAAGGCCAGGGGCGGCTCTCCTGCCTTTACCCTGCCAAGGTAGCTTTTTGAAGCGACAAGCTCACAGAATTGGTGCAGAAGGCAGATGCTCGCTACACGGTGACTGCTGCCATGTTGAAGAAAGCATGCACTCTGAAACAGTCAGTCAAAAGCATCCAGCGGGCCTTGCACAAGGAAGGAGTGTACTTTCGGAGACTTCGAGAAAAACCGCTTTTGACAAATGCTGATGTGAAAGCGCGGCTGGCATTTGCGCGCAAATACAAGTCCAAGTCAGTACGCTGGTGGGCAGAACGTCTTGATGCTGCAATTGATGGGAAATTCTACAAGGCCAATCTTACTGGGGAGGCCAGAGCCCGCGCTGCCAAAAGGGCAACAGTTGGCGCTTACAGGGCGAAGGGCGAAGGTCTGGACAGAGGGTATGTGAAGCCTAAGGGCACCCTGAATTACAACACTGGTGCCCGCAGCATTTTGATAGTTGCTGGGGTTGGCCGTGGTAGAATGCTCATGTGGCATCAAGTCCGGAATTCTCGTTGGAATGGCGTAGCTGCTGCTTCTATGTACACCAGCTTGGCTTCCAGCCTTGGGAGGGAAAGGGAAAGGCCTACCAAAAGACGATTCTGCATTCTCGAAGACAATGACCCGACGGGATTCAAGTCCAAACGAGGCGTGGCGGCGAAGAGAGCTGCCCGCCTGGATGTATTGGAAATCCCGCGCAGGAGCCCGGATTTGAGTGTTATGGATTATTGCCATTATGGAGCGTGACAATCGCCGATTGGCGCCGCCAAAGAGCGGAATGTGGGCGGCTTCCAAGCGAGAGACCCGACGCACAGTTTAGCTGCTTCAGGCCTGCGTCGAACAGCCAAGAAGCTGCCGGCGGCATTTATTCGGGCTAGCAGGGGTGACATGAAACGTCGGTGTCAGCTTGTTTTGGCCGCCAAAGGTGGCTTCTTTCAAGAGGGCAGGTAACAGAGCCTGCAGCCACGGAAGCAGTGAGCTGAAGAAACAACGGTTTCAGCACGAGGTCCATGACAGAGATGCACCTGCCAGCTGCCTGATTGCAGGCGTTCGTTGGCCTGCAATCGCAAACACAGGTTCCACAGTGCACGCATAGTGCACTCCACAGTGCACCGGCATAGTGCACTCCCACAGAGCTCGCCACCAGTGCACCGTCACAGAACACGCAAATACCCAGGAACTGTGCTTTCTGTTCCAGATTTACAGCAAGAAGAAAAATTAGAGTTTTCTTGATATTCTGCAACCAGGTTTGCCAAAAATACATGCAGTGGCGGCTACTTTGGACCCCGTTGCAACGCAGCGTGCACTGTGCGTGCACTGCGCGTGCACTGCGCGTGCACTGTACGCACCCACGCACCTCCGCACGAGCGCGGGTTGCGCCCCGGTGTTTGTGCGCATGTGTGCGTGAGTCCGTTCGCGCGCGTGTCTGACACTGAAACTGTCTGCTACCCTGCCTTATACAGCGTACAGCCCCACAAAGTGGATGCTACAAGGGCCACTCAGGCGTTTCGCAATGCTCGTCCACAACTGGACTTGTCCAGGCATGGGCCCGCGGCGCGTTTCGCACCAAGGGCCACCCAGCGGCGTTTCGCAATGCTCATCCACAACTGGACTTGTCCAGGCGTGGGCCCGCGGCGCGTCTCGCACCTGCATTCTGACAAGCCCAGAAAGGTGGATGCCAAAGGGCCACCTAGCGTTTCGCAATGCTCGTCCACAACTGGACTGGTCCAGGCGTGGGCCCGCGGCGCGTCTCGCACCTGCATCTGACAAGCCCAGAAAGGTGGATGCTATGGGCCACCCTGCGTTTCGCAATGCTCGTCCACAGCTGGACTTGTCCAGACGTGGGCCCGCGGCGCGTCTCGCGCACGCTCCCTCCACAGAACAGCAGCCAGCACAACGGCCATCTCCTCTACGAAGGCACGGCTCCGCTCTTCGAGAAAGACTTGGGGCCCATCATTGCCCAAAGCAGAGGTGGCCAGGGCACAAGGCGTGCCATCCGAGCACACCATGCTCCTCCGACGCCTCAAGATCTACCGCTTTGTCAAGCCCTTGCCTCCCTCTAGCAAGCATATTACTGAGTGTGCTCGGTGCTTTTCAAATTTGGTACTCCGGTATGGACTTTAATTCAACACTTTTCAAATTCGCAAAACGGTCGCCAATGGATCAACGCGTTTCAAATTCGTGACACATCGTTGTCGAAGCCTCGGATTGCAAAACCCGTCTGATCGGATGCTGCACCTTTACCGGGGTACTTCTCACGGAGAGCTTTTTGCTTGTCATCCACATGTTTCTCCAATGAGACAGTGAAAACAAAATGTCTGCGTCTGCTTGTCACCCACATGCTTCTGCAAATGATTGCAGAGCGCCTGAAACACAACACATCTGAGTCTCCCACCTTCACTCGTCTGCCATTGGTGTGTGTGTGTGTGCGCATGTCGGGGTTGGTCAAGTTTTTGTGTCGAACGAGAGCGCGCCGGACACACAGAGAGCACACACACACATACATGCGTGCGCGCTCACACTGGAAGACAGAAGAAGTGCAACACGCAGCGCACATCTCTGCAAGTGTCTCCTTGCAGGATTTGCTCCTGTGCTTGACAGCTGTTTGGCTGGTGTAGTTGAACAGTCCTTGTGTTAGCCATGCCAGAAGCTGGCTGGACCAAGCTGTCCACTGAGGAGATTCGTTTGGCGTCGGAGTGGTATGAAGATGGTGAATCCTGTAAAGAAATAGCAGACAAGCTTGGAAGGGACAAGTCTGTCATCACCCGACTTTTGGTGAAGCAAGTTGGGCGCAAGGCCCAGGGGCGGCCTCTCCTGCTTACTCCTGCCAAGGTAGCTTTCTTGAAGCGAAAGCTCACAGAATTGGTGCAGAAGGCAGATGCTCGCTACACGGTGACTGCTGCCATGTTGAAGAAAGCATGCAATCTGAAACAGTCAGTCAAAAGCATCCAGCGGGCCTTGCACAAGGCAGGAGTGTACTTTCGGAGACTTCGAGAAAAACCGCTTTTGACAAATGCTGATGTGAAAGCGCGGCTGGCATTTGCGCGCAAATACAAGTCCAAGTCAGTAAGCTGGTGGGCAGAACGTCTTGATGCTGCAATTGATGGGAAATTCTTCAAGGCCAATCTTACTGGGGAGGCCAGAGCCCGCGCTGCCAAAAGGGCAACAGTTGGCGCTTACAGGGCGAAGGGCAAAGGTCTGGACAGAGGGTATGTGAAGCCTAAGGGCACCCTGAATTACAACACTGGTGCCCGCAGCATTTTGATAGTTGCTGGGGTTGGCCGTGGTAGAATGCTCATGTGGCATCAAGTCCGGAATTCTCGTTGGAATGGCATAGCTGCTGCTTCTATGTACACCAGCTTGGCTTCCAGCCTTGAGAGGGAAAGGGAAAGGCCTACCAAAAGACGATTCTGCATTCTCGAAGACAATGACCCGACGGGATTCAAGTCCAAACGAGGCGTGGCGGCGAAGAGAGCTGCCCGCCTGGATGCATTGGAAATCCCGCGCAGGAGCCCGGATTTGAGTGTTATGGATTATGCCATATGGAGCGAGATCAATCGCCGGATGCGCCGCCAAGAGCGGAAGTGGGCGGCTTCCAAGCGAGAGACCCGCGCACAGTTTGCTGCTCGGCTGCGTCGAACAGCCAAGAAGCTGCCGGCGGCATTTATTCGGGCTAGCATGGGTGACATGAAACGTCGGTGTCAGCTTGTTTTGGCCGCCAAAGGTGGCTTCTTTCAAGAGGGCAGGTAACAGAGCCTGCAGCCACGGAAGCAGTGAGCTGAAGAAACAACGGTTTCAGCACGAGTTCCATGACAGAGATGCACCTGCCAGCTGCCTGATTGCAGGCGTTCGTTGGCCTGCAATTGCAAACACAGGTTCCACAGTGCACGCATAGTGCACTCCACAGTGCACGCATAGTGCACTCCACAGAGCACGCCACAGTGCACCGTCACAGAACACCGCAAATACCCATGGATCGGTGCTTTCTGTTCCAGATTTACAACAAGAAGAAAATTAGAGTTTTCTTGAATTCTGCACCAGGTTTGCCAAATACATGGCAGTGGCGGCACTTTGGACCCCGTGCAACGCAGCGTGCACTGTGCGTGCACTGCGCGTGCACTGCGCGTGCACTGTACGCACCCACGCACCTCCGCACGAGCGCGTGTTGCGCCCCGGTGTTTGTGCGCATGTGTGCGTGAGTCCGTTCGCGCGCGTGTCTGACACTGAAACTGTCTGCTACCCTGCCTTCATCACAGCGTCACAGCCCCACAAAGTGGATGCTACAAGGGCCACTCAGGCGTTTCGCAATGCTCGTCCACAACTGGACTTGTCCAGGCGTGGGCCCGCGGCGCGTTTCGCACCAAGGGCCACCCAGCGGCGTTTCGCAATGCTCGTCCACAACTGGACTTGTCCAGGCGTGGGCCCGCGGCGCGTCTCGCACCTGCATTCTGACAAGCCCAGAAAGGTGGATGCTAAAGGGCCACCTAGCGTTTCGCAATGCTCGTCCACAACTGGACTGGTCCAGGCGTGGGCCCGCGGCGCGTCTCGCACCTGCATCTGACAAGCCCAGAAAGGTGGATGCTAAGGGCCACCCTGCGTTTCGCAATGCTCGTCCACAGCTGGACTTGTCCAGACGTGGGCCCGCGGCGCGTCTCGCGCACGCTCCCTCCACAGAACAGCAGCCAGTACAACGGCCATCTCCTCTACAAGGCACGGCTCCGCTCTTCGAGAAAGACTTGGGGCCCATCATTGCCCAAAGCAGAGGTGGCCAGGGCACAAGGCGTGCCATCCGAGCACACCATGCTCCTCCGACGCCTCAAGATCTACCGCTTTGTCAAGCCCTTGCCTCCCTCTAGCAAGCATATTACTGAGTGTGCTCGGTGCTTTTCAAATGTGGTACTCCGGTATGGACTTTAATTCAACACTTTTCAATTTCGCAAAACGGTCGCCAATGGATCAACGCGTTTCAAATTCGTGACACATCGTTGTCGAAGCCTCGGATTGCAAAACCCGTCTGATCGGATGCTGCACCTTTACCGGGGTACTGTGGGTGGACGAAATCCTGCACCGCTTAAATCAACGAGTTAAACAAGGGTGTAGAAGGACCCCCCGCTCCCCATATTCAATGTTGCTTTGATGGGCTGTAAAGGTGGTGCAGGATTTCGTCCATTCAACTTCTTTTCCTTCTGCGTGTTTTCAGCTCCCAATATTAAAAAGGGAGCGCGAGGGCATGCAACCCAATGCTGAGATGGTGGTGCAGGATTCTGTCCACCCACCGTATGTCTTTTTAATATCATCCTAGGGGGCTCCTTCATTTTGGCAAGCTTCTTTCAATGAGGCAACAAACACCACAGATGAGATCGGGTGACTAATTCAACACATTACTTCACCCCATACCAAAAGAGTCAATCGCTGATGTTAAACTAACCCAAGCCATGTGTTGTTTTTCGGAAATCTGCATGAGATCAATTTGGAGACCACGTCTTTGCTAAACACAGGGTTGTGACTCTTAAAACCACCCTCATGCTGACAAGACGATAGCAGTTCTCAGCCTCTACTGAAACCATCACGGCCCTAACTGGGACCCATGACCCATGATCTTTCGACCCCCCATGAGCTTTCGGTCCCAGGGTAGGGCAACCATTGGCCCCGGAGTAATCCACCTGCCGGACTTTTTTGGGGTTTCTCTCCTAAGCGGGAATTCCCTGGATGGGACGTAATCAGAATAATTTATAGCGAGCTTACTTGGGGGTAAATTGTTTAGTCTAAACACTGCATCAAGACCTGAAGAGGACAAGACCAAGCAATCATTCAGCTTAACCCTTTGTTCCGGAGTTGGCACAACCCCCTTCCCATTGATTTTGAATCCAATGCCTGTGGTCTCCTAAACACTTTCATGTTTTGGGGTAGACTAGATATGAGCCGTAATCTGAAATATGCGGGTCTGTCTCAAAGCAGAAAACCTCCAATATTTTATTTGGTTTTTCCTTTTAAAGGAACCCAAAAGGAGTACCCTCAAAGTCGAGCTACCCTCGTGTGATGTTCAAAAAGTACCCCTTTGTTGTGGTTGTCAATACTTTGGTGCATTTTGCTTGGCTGTTAGGACTTTATTTTTTTGCCAACTAATGGGTTTTCCACTAAACCACTAAAAGTTAAGCTTTTAGCAGGGGAGCAGAAAGCAACCGAGAGGAGTTCATCATGAACCCCTTCACGGGCCTGCTCACGGACCAGCGGGTCTGCCCGGTGCAGGTGCGGGCAAAATGGCGAAAGTGGGCGCTGGCCCATTTCGCGCAAGAGCTGAGTTTGGATGCTCGGGGAGATGGGTGTGGATCAACATTAATCAGGAGGGGCAAACCGCAGGTTTTGGTGAATGTTTCCACTTACCAGGGCTCCATTTTGGGTACCGGTTTTTTGAGCCACAGCCAGATGGGTTTGTGTCTAAATGTGTCTTAATATAGAGGACTGCAGATCTGACGGTTTTTCCCTTTGGTTTCCTTTTGAACCAATCCCAGAAGGGGTCCCACAAAAAGAACCACCAAATTGGCATCTAGGAATCCTCAAAGTGGGATTTGGATTTCCTTTTGGTTGGTTGGGGGACCTACGCCCGTGTGTCAAAATAGGCCCAAACATGACGCGGGAAACAGGTTGATTTCTCCTCAAAACCACTGGCACATTGCTAGACTACCCTTTTGGCTTTCCTTCATTTTTCCTTTCAACCAGAAAACAAACAAATCTTTTGCAGGGGGTCTAAGTGTGGTCAAGAACAACCCTCCAACATCACACCATGAGATTCCGTAGAACAAATGTTCAGGTTGTGGTTCGTGTGGGCTCATTTCCTGAGTTCCTGGACTTACAACTTGTCTTTCATTTGCCGAAGAATACTTTTTAGTTTTCCCTTGCTGGTTTTAAAGGTCATCCATCTATCGCTACTGGACATGTTTTTTCCAGGGAGCCTAAGCAAATGAAAGTCTCGGGAAGACCACGTTAGTGGCCAAAAAAACACCGTTTGGGTTTTTAGGGACAGGGAAGAACGGTCTAAATTTCGAGGTTTGGCGGCGGCAAAGTGATGTCCGCCGTCAAAGCATGAGGCTTCGGTGTCCTGGGATGGCCTCCGCGGAAGCTGAGTCTGGCATTCGGGTTTAGATGGCGCCATGTCGGCTGTGGTGGTCAAAACCGTTTTGGTTGATCCCATTTTGGTTGGTAGGTGAATTCACCACCCATTTTAGGACCTATTTTAGTGGGGATTGGGATGTTCACTGGGGGTACAGGATTTTGACCCATGGCCATGTATTGCTAGTCTTTCGCATTTTAAGGTTCGCCACATGAGCCACTTGCTCAACACCCGGGTAGATCAAGCTTAAGAAGGGATCAGCCGCATTGTTTATTCTTTGCATGGTTCTGGGTGCACCATTTTAGTACCAGGTTTTGATTATCACCCCCATGTAGGTGTGTCTGTTTCAGCATACCTGTATTGGTTGGTTTGAAGAGTTCCTCTACAATAAGACACACCCATGTGTCTCTGAATCAACACATAGTGATTACTTAGATCAACCAGGTGATAGTTTATGTGGTTGCAACAATAGTCGATTCAAGTTGTCCGGTCGATTCAAGCCGCTCATTGTCTTCTCAAGTCTCCATTTCGTTTTGATCTCTGATGATTTCCGTCATGGGTCCTGGCATCTTTCGAGAGGGAAGCACCCTCCGTTTGCTGTAATGAGGCAGCCTGAGGACAGCCTGCCCTGTGTGAGCCTCTCATTGGGTGTATTGGGTGTAGAAACGCCCCGAGTGAAAAACAAACACCCCATCTTACATCTTTCTCAAAGTCAAACAACTTCTACCTAGACCCATGAAGTTCACTTAAAGCTACTTTTTTTTGCCAACCAACACTATGGCTGGTGAATTCGCTTTTTCCTGGGCTGTTCTTTCGGGTTTCCGTAGGAATCCCCGGAGCTTGGCTTCGAGTGCTTCGAGGGCCCCTTCGACCAGATCGGGGTCACCGACGTGCTGACGCAGTGTCAGGACCGAGCACCCGGAGTCACCCACGACTCGTGTGGGACCCATAGGATCCTGCACCACCTAAAGAAACCCTGGAATGATGATTCCCCTGTAAATACCAACAAAAATGGTTTCCCATGGTTTCATAGTGGTGCAGGATTTCGTCCATCCACAGTAGGATTCCCTCTTGTCAGGATATGGGACCCGCATGATTCCGGTACAGCTTGATACTGTCTGAAAAAAGGGTGCCCCTGTTGGATGGTGGTATTAAAATAAACCGCAAGCAAATCAACTAGGTTTTTTTTTGGGGGGGGCACATCACTCTTTTCAGGGTTTGGGACCCTTACGATTCCGGTTCCAGCTTGATATGGCTGGCTCATCTTTTCTGAGGCCACTTTTTTTTGGTTTGGGGGGGGGAGGGTCGTTTTGAAGGAAAACCAAAGGGTATGATAGGGTATACATACCTTTGTTCAGGGTATGGTGTTTGTTTTGTTCCATTTGCATTTCAGGATATATCTGTTTGATATTCCCCTGCTTGGGTTTAAAGAGGAATCTATGTCTGCTCTCCAGGACGTTCGCCAAAAACCCACAACAAACAGGGGGGTTGGCAAACTTTCTCGCGAGATCCCTGGTCACGGCTTCTTAGATGAACCCCCCAATGCCCACTTTCTTCAGGGCCAGAGAATCGCACCAAGCTGATTTAGAGGATCCAACTTGTAATTAGATGTATGCCCTACACCCAATGCCCACGCTTTTCAGGATATGGTGGGGGTATGTTCCAGTTGCTTAAGAATCTGGTTTTATGTTCCCTTGTTGGTTTTAAAGGGAATCTAAAACTGAATGCTGGACATATCTGGTTGTTGTTTTTTAGGGGACTTAAGCATACATGAAGGGCTTGATTCCGTGAAGTCAACTCCTGACTCAACCCACAAAGCAGCAGGTATTTGGAGCAGGGGGTAGCGTACCTTCCCCATATCGGGGATCCCGCTGGCTCAAAATATGGGCCACTCCGCTGGCAACCATGGGTTTCTACTGAAGGTGGGTGAAGATGGGGAATCAACCCGAGAGATGTGTGCAACATTGAGTCACAATCAAAGTCCATCTCAGCCATATGGGTGTGGTTCATTTCAACCAGCAAACACGTTTCGGGCTGGGGGGGGGGTTGGCGGCCTTTTCCAATTCACCGGATCGGAAAGGAGAAGGGCTTAGATCTGTTAGGTCCCCCAGTGCCAACTTTTACTGGCTTTTTTTGGGGGAGATTCGGTTCCCCTACTAAAATAGGCTACAGAATAAAGGGCACCCTTCTTCCAACCTCTCTCCGGACCGGATGTGTTCCTTTTCAGGACGGACGCTTCGAGTGGAACTTCTGCAAGAACCGGAAGAGCATCGACGGCCGGCCCTTCACAGCCCCTCCGGCCAGAGAAAAAAAGCCGGGCAGTCCCGTCAGACGGGGCGAAGTCCGGTGGATGTTGAGCTCAGCTGAGTTGGACTCGACGCTTTTTGTTGGGTTTGGACCGAACAGCCTGTCCAACCTGTGCAACACAACCTGTGCAACACGACCTGTGCAACACGACCTGTGCAACACAAAGGGCCTCCCAAAGGCGTTCCACCCCTGCATAAGAGGGGATTCCCGAAGATGTCACAGAAGTGGGGAAACTGCCTCAGATGCCCGGTGGAGTTCCATGGGGAAACAAGGATGCGTCCATTTCTTCGTTGGTTGTCTTTCAATGAATCGGAACCTTTCCCAAAAGAAAAATCAAAAACGGCACCACTGGCAAGAGTGGTTCTAAAGGGAACCCCATTTTCTTGCTGGTGCGATACTGTGGATGGTTGCGATATCCATTTTGGCACCACCGTTCAGAAAACCTGGAATGATGGCCTGCACAAAGAGTTTGTTGCCTTTTTCGAAGTTGTTGTTTTTCGGGTTTCAGCCTCTTAAAGCTGGGTTATGGTTCCAACTCTATGTGCGGGTTCATCTCATTTGAAGAGACGCCAAAAGGAAGCCGTTTCAATTGTGTGGTGTTTCCTAGTGTTTAGACAAGCCATATGAGAATTACCAGCAAACCAGTTTTCTTTGGGCGGATTTTTCGGTTTTTGTTCGACCCATGACCTTTTCTGGGTTGGTTTAGAGGGACACCAAGAGGAAACCAATTTTGGGATCCCCAGAATTTCGAGATTCTATGCTCTGAAGCCTCCGACTTTTTTCTGGTGGATGCCTCCGCCCTCTTTCATTCTGGGGAGGGGTGGATTCCAAAAACAAACGGAGTTTTCAGATCCCAACCTAGGTTCGTGCCAACTTTAACCAACTTTTTTGGGGGAGGGAACCCCCCTGCTAAAATCGACTACAGGAAAAACATTTATCGGGTACCCTTCGAAGCTCTCTACTGGAGGACCTAAAGTTCCTTAGGACGGACTTTTCAGGTCCCAAGTGTCTATCCTCTCTACTGGACCGGTCCCAGAGGCGTGCTGCAGCTTCCTGTACCTCAACTCCAGGGGCACTGCGGAGTGCCAATTCATGGGTACAGCTCAGGGCTCCTGCGAGACCTTGCTCCAGGCCGCGGGGAATTGAATCGGTTTTGGGCGAAGCTCGCGGGAAACTTTCTTGCCGGGGTCGGTACCCGCGCAACGAGCCATTTCTGGACGAGTCGGGAAAAAGCACAGGGACACTTCTCACTCACTGAGTTCCGTGGCTTTTGACTTTCGTCACTTTTTTGGGGTTTTGGACCAAACTAAAGCCGGCTTCAAAGTGTGTGAGCTGGTTTTGTTGTCAGTCCATTCGATCGGAAGTGAGATGAGTTATTGGTGTGGAAGCTTTTCCCGGTCTTTAGTGGTTTCCAAACCCTTTTTTATTTTCTCCTTGTTTGTTTTCAAAGGAATTTATCACTACTGGAAATGTGTTCTTTTTTTTTCAGGAGTCTGAACCAAATGGAAGAACCTCGGACAATATTTTGCGCATTCCGCTCAATTCGGTAAAGGCGTGCGATAGACATTCATGCTGTTTTCACGTCTTGTTCTTCTGGGGCAGGTCCGCAGTTGTCTCACTGGGCCAGGCCAGCTTTTTGCAGTCAATCCCTGACTCAAGGAGATATTTACTTGACGGAAATCTGGCTCCTCAGAATTTGTCCTTGAACAAATCTGGGCATTTGAATTCTTGAACAAATCTGGGCATTTGAATTCGTGGAAGCAAGGCCACGGGTACCGGCTTCAAGCTTTGACCACGTGACCCCCTTGGGACTCAAATCCGAATCGATTCGTTTGATTTTCAAACAACTGCACATCGGGGCTGAGAAATTGGTTTGGTTCCCCTTAGTTTCCCTTCCCCAGCGAAACCAATGTCCCTCCTCGTTTCAACAATTTTCCCAAGGGTCCTTGGAGCCTATTCAGACTTTGCTTGCCCTTCTGTTGGATGTCCATTCTTCCTTTTGACCAATGACAACCTTTTGCTGGTCGGATCCCTGTTGTCCTTCTGGTTTTCTCGGTCCTTGTGGTTTCACATTGTGGTTTCACGTGTCAAAAGGCTTGGGTTTGTCTCAAGAAACCGGAAGCACCCAAACAGTCCTTGGTTCCTTTTGAATTTTCCTGTAAGTCCACCCTTTTTGCTTTGGCGTTCCCCCCTGGAAAAAAAATACCTAGAGTCTCCATGACCCCTTAAAAATGGTTGGTCACACCCCAAAATCATGGGGTCATGACCCCAGTTTTCCAGGGCCATGGAGACTCCAGGTAAACAAAAAAAACGTCGGAGCCCCCAGCTCCTTGGCGCAGAGGAGCTGGAGCGGAACCGCAGCATCTCCGCGTACACGCGGATCGGCAATCAGCAGATCTTGAAGACTTGCTCCATGGACAGCTGCAACAACCCCGACGATGTCGTCGCAGGCGTGGGGATGGCATAGAAATCTTCCATTGGCCGAAATGAACATGGTTTTTGTGTGTGTTTTTGTATTTTTCCTGGTTGGTTTTAGAAGAAATTGATCACTATACTTCTTCTTTTTTTTTCCGGGGGTCTTAACCAAATGGAAGTGATGGCCCAGTTCCGATAGCTTCGGAGTGGGAGCGCGGTGGAATTCAAAGGGAAGCTGGGGCAAGTCATACCCTCGGTTCCCATTTTTTGTGTTTACCTCGGTGGCTCCCAGCCATCTCCTTAGCTTTTTAACTTTTTAGTATTTAGTGAGGTTTTCCATTTAGCCCGCTAGAAGTTAAACTTTTAGCGGGGGATCTGAGGACAGCCTAGTTGTGTGTTTCTTGTTGTAATCTTTGAGGCGGGGGGACTCCAAATACTTGTTTATGATGATGTGGTTGTTGTTGTTTCTTTTTTTTTGGTGGGTGGGGAGCGGGGGTAGATGTCAACGCCGACTAAAAAGGCTGGTATTTATCACGGACAACGTGTTTTTTTAAACATGTAGAACGGTTTTTGTGTTTTCTCGTTTCCTCCTGCCTTGTAGGCAATCTATGAAACGGGAGAGGGCATTCCCCCCAAGTCCAATTTTCCCTTTGTGGGTACGGTACGAGGGACGCGACGTACGAGGCGTTCATTTTGTACGGATTGGACACAAGGCGGGGATTTTGGTGTTTTGCGGGATAGTTCCATTCCTCATTCCCTGCCTCAGCCAAAAGGAGACCTGAACCCTCAAAATTCCAACTTGTAAAAACATGCCAAACATATAGTGAGTGAATTCCCCTTTTTGTATGTGTAGAACTTAAACAAGGATGATTGCCGTTCAAAGTTACGATGCGAACTCCATTCTTTATGGCTATGGGCGGAAATTCAACCGCCAGGAGATCGCAGGTTTTTGTCCATGTGTCCAATTGCCAGTGTTCCATTTCGGGGACCTATTTTTGACCAACACCCATATTTAGCTTGAGGGTCCAGGTCCCTATTTTGGTGGGCCCCTTTCACGCTTCCCGAGCGCGTCGGCTGAACCGGTCAGGCTGCCCGGCCGTTGTGAACAAGGAGCCGGCGATCACCGAGGGCTTGAGGCCGGTTCGAGGTTCCGTGCCGTGGAACGTCCTTGGGGTTTCTCAGCCCCCCCAAGGCTATCCTCGCATTCATGGGGGACTTGTTTAGCTAGAACCGAAATGGTACCAACAACTTAGCTTGAATTGAACATCCAAGTAGGACTCCCTCGTCTTAGAGCTTCGCGGGCCCACTCTACGGCCATTTTCAGAGTATAATAAAGATAATAAACGAAACCCTACGCCAGCTAAGAAGACCTGGAAGGATTCGATTCCCCTGTAAATACCAACAAACAATGGTTTTCATGGATTCAAAGTGGTGCAGGATTTTGTCCATCCACAGTAGGGATGATGTCAACCCCTGACCACCGTTCAGAAACCTTCTATTCGGATGATTCCCCTGTTAATACCAACGCACACATTAGTTTCCACGGACGCAACGCGGTGCGAGCGGATGTTGCAACTATCCACCGTAGGGCCGAACAAAGTGAATTCCATTTGCTTCAGAATATTGATTGATTGTTTTCCTTTCTTGATTTTGAAGGGAATCTATCTCTGGAAATCTCTTCATTTTCTTCCAGCGGACTTAAGCAAATGGATGAACAAGCTGTAGCCGGTCAAGTGAACTTGTGAAGTCCCACACCCGGAGTTGCTGGAAGTCTTGTTCAGCTTTTGTGGGAGACCGTCTTGGCAAACAAGAACAGCGGTGTTGTCGGTGTTGTTTTATTTTATTTATTTTATTTATTTCTTTTTGGAGGGGCAACCACTTGTTTTTGTTCATTTTTTTGTGGGGGGGGGTCAACCGCTTTTTTTTTCAGTTTTTTTTTTGGGGGGGGTAACCACTTTGATTCCCGCTTTTTTTTTTGGGGGGGGGGGGAACAACCGACTCAGGAAGTGAGGAGTGGAGGTAGCTTTTCCTCTTTTTCTGTTGCGGGGGGGGGGGCAACCAACTCAGGAAGTGAGGAGTGGAGGTAGCTTTTCCTCTTTTTCTGTTTCGGGGGGGGGGCAACCAACTCAGGAAGTGAGGAGTGGAGGTAGCTTTTCCTCTTTTTCTGTTTCGGGGGGGGGGGCAACCAACTCAGGAAGTGAGGAGTGGAGGTAGTTGTCTCTTGTTTTGTGCTGTTTTTTTGGGAGAGGGGGACAGATCAGCGAGGAGTGGTGGTATCGTTCTTCATCCCAAAGGTGGTCCTTTTCTTCCCCAGCTGTTGCTGGGCAGTTTCGAAAACTAAAGTATAAACGTCGAAAGTACAAATGTATGAGGTTCGGTCAACTGGTAGTCGGGCTTACTAAAAGGTTCATAGCCTCTTGCGGAAACTAACTTTGACCGCATGTCACATATGTGTCTTTATGTTTGGTTTTTTCAGCTACAGTAAATACCTCCATACCCCCTATACAAAGTAGGGTCCTTTTTTTCAGACTGCAAGTTGGGCAAGATGTATGGGACGAGGAGCAACAAAAGTGCCCTATTTTAGGTGCCTGTTCCTTCTCCTACGGTCAACAGTAGGGTGATCTGTAAAATGGATATGAACGGAGCTTTGCTTCTTGTGGACTTGTGGGTGTTTGCAAAAAGCAAGTGTTTTTGCTACGATACCAAGGGTTGTAAAGTATATGTGTGTGGCATTTCCCCAAAGGGAAGCCAACAGGGGCTGGGCCATTGTTTGATTTGCCTCCATTTGCGGCAACCCCAGCCTTTTCCTGAAATGTCCCGTTCTTTCGCGCTCGCGATGTTTCTGGGGCTGGGTCGACACTCGTGTTGTTTGTTTTTCCCAGTGGATGCATTTACCTGTATAGTAGGTAACGAAGGGAACAACTATTTAAAAACCAAAAGGTCAATCACTATGTGGGTAATTAACTGGAATCCCTGCTACCACCCTTCAGGAAGGGCGGGCTGACCCTGCAAACCATCCCTTTTCCTTTAAGGGAATCCCCAGGTTCATTCCCTTATTCCCTACTGAGCACTAGCAAGAAAATCGGTTTGCTAGTTGAAAATCGGTTTGCTAGTTGCCTCCAACTTCAAGGCCGAAGTTCTACCCCAAAAACGGGTTTTCGGACTGCGTGGTAGCCGACATGTTCAATACAAAAGGAAATTCAAGCGGTGCTCAGAATTTCAGATGTGTCCAGATCCCAAGACCCAGGCTGGCGTCTCCTCGAGAGGGGTTGGACAAATATGAAGCGAGTTCAGGGAGTTGATCAAAAGGTCCTTGTAGTCATCCCTCCTAGTGGAGACCAGCGAAGAAGGGTTTGATTCTGTCAGCACATGGGAAAGTTACCCAGGGTCATTTTGGGGGCGGAAGGGAATATTGATCAACCCCCAGATACTTTTGGAGTACCCGTGTGAGCTTCAAGTGTAGGTCCGAAGCCTTCCCTTGCGCCGCGTAGGTCCACCCTGCAGCCTAGCAGGGAAGACATGCTTCAGGGCTCTCAGGATCGGCCACCTGAGCCACCGCCCTGGGGGCTCATAGGCGGGGATTGAGTTGGGAGGTTGTGTTGGTCGCTTGGGAGGTTGCCTTGGTTGGGTCGGGGTGGTGGTTGGAATGGTTGGGTTCGGTTGGGTTTGGTTGGGTTGGGTTGGATGAGGGGGGAGATTGGAAAAGAGGTGAAGCAGAAGGGGCGTCATTTTGGGGTGCTTTCTTGTCCTCATTCCCTATGTTCATGGACTTTGTGTTTTTTCATGGCACTCGGCCAATCCACTGAAACCACCAGGCGTCTTTCTATCTTTCCACCCTGCCAACACGGAAGCCTTGGTCGCATGGAGTGATGGGTCCTTGTACTACTTCTACTCCGCCCCCCCCTCCTCCTCCTCCTACTACCACTTGGCTGTTCCCAGCCGTCCCCTCAAGTTTGAGGGTTTCAGGCTTTAGTGGGAATTTCCGTCTAACTCACTACAAGTTAGATAAGCTTTTAGCAGGGGATCTGAGGACAGCCCAGCACCACTACTACTACTGCTGCTGCTGCTGCTACTACTACTGCTACTACTACTAATAATAATAGTAATAATGACTACTAATAACTACTAATAACTACTACTCCTCCCCCTCCTACTATTGCTACTGCTACTAGTTCAAGAAGACCAACCCTTCGCTTCCAGGAGGCTTGTCGGCGGTGCCCTTCGTGCTGGTCTGCGTGGCCATGGTTCTCAGCAAGCTGGGGGTCTTCAAGGCCGGGCTGGGCGGCACGGGGCAGTTCTGCAGGTTCTTTGGCGGTTTGGGGCTGTGGTTTGGGCATTTTCTTATCTGGATTGTTGCTTCTTTGGCGGTTTGGGGCGGTGGTTTGGGCATTTTCTTATCTGGATTGTTGCTTCTTTGGCGGTTTGGGGCGGTGGTTTGGGCATTTTCTTATCTGGATTGTTGCTTCTTTGGCGGTTTGGGGCGGTGGTTTGGGCATTTTCTTATCTGGATTGTTGCTTCTTTGGCGGTTTGGGGCGGTGGTTTGGGCATTTTCTTATCTGGATTGTTGCTTCTTTGGCGGTTTGGGGCGGTGGTTTGGGCATTTTCTTATCTGGATTGTTGCTTCTTTGGCGGTTTGGGGCGGTGGTTTGGGCATTTTCTTATCGGATTGTTGCTTCTTTGGCTGTTTGGGACGGTGGTTTGGGCATTTTCTTATCTGGATTGTTGCTTCTTTGTTTGGGTTGGTGATTTGGTCATTTGATTTTTTGGATTGTTGCTTCTTGGTTTGGGTTGGTGATTTGGTCATTTGATTTTTTGGATTGTTGCTTCTTTGGCGGTTGGGGACGGTGGTTTGGGCATTTTCTTATCTGGATTGTTGCTTCTTGGTGGTTTGGGTTGGTGATTTGGGCATTGTATTTTCTGGATTGTTGCTTCTTTGGCGGTTTGGGACGTTGGCTTGGACAAGTTTTGTATCTGGATTGTTGCTTCTTTGGTGGTTTGGGTTGGTGGTTTGGGTATTATAAGCCCTGGTTCTTGTAATTACAAGGTAAGTGATTTGAGGCCTTCTTTTCCTTGCGGCTCCCTTTTTAACTGGGGCCCATGGTGGAAGCTGAACAAATGAACAACTCGTTAAACACGTCCAAAGTCAACTAGGTACACACTCAGTCGTACATGGCCCAGTCCTGGACATCCAGTATCCTTTTCGTGTTGTAGAATCAGCCACCCCACTAAAGGAGCCTTTTTTTTTCCGGAAGGAAATTCAGCGGAGGTGCAGGGAGACGTTGGAAACTGCTAAACCCTACACCGAGCACCTGCTTGTTTAAGGGTATATGTTGAAAAGCCTGGTATTCCATCGTAAGTATCTCTCCTCTTCTCTTGGTTTGGCATCATTTTCTTTTAAAGCTGGGTATCCAGTATTTGAATTGAAGCTAAAATTCACCAGCTGGGTATTGGTTCTTCTTCAAGTTTTGACAAAAGCAAATCCTTAAACCTATTGAGTCTATCGTTGAACCTCAAACCCTTGGGCTTCAAACCACCATTAAACAATTGCTGTGTTAATATAACTACCTGCGTTTACCTTTGGATTGTCATGATCTAAATTGGGCTATCCATTCTTTTAATGGGGGTTGAAATCTAGGGGTCAAAGTTTTGTTCAAAGTTCATAGGATTGCTCATTTGGATGTGCGATGAGCACACGAAACTTGCCACAACGCCGTTTGAGATCGTTTTTTTCACCTCGTGATCCTTCGCCTCACAAGTTGACTTCAAGCGAAACAACCTTTCAACCTTTTGGTTTCTCCTTCTTGGCAACCATTTTTTTTTTAGAGGTCCCAGGTGGACCTTTCATTTCCGGGTCCCTAAGGGGCAGCAGGGGCTTGGCCCATTTCTTGAGACATATCCCTGAAGAGAGCCAAGCACCGGGCAAAAATCAGGTCCCAAGATTGGTGAACCTCTTTGCGCACCCGAGGAATCTGTGGTCATCCGGGGGGTTGGGGGTGGTTCAGCATGCTTGTTGTTGGGACACATTTTACCATTGTTGCTTATTGTGGTTTAGTGCTTGACATATCCAACCACTTAACTGCTAAGATTTGAGTATGTGTTGCTCCCCAAACCCAACGTCAACCAATTTTGCTCCCCAGCCACTTAACTGTAAAAAAAAAACAAAAAAACGTTTGCTCCCCTTCCAACGTCCACCAAGTCAGCACTTGAGTAGTCCCAAAAAGACGAACTGTTTGCGCCCCGAGTCACCCGAGTGTGTGGGTCATCCAAGGGCCGGGGTTCAGCACCTCCGCTGAAACCCGAAAGCCCAGGAGAGCCACGTGCTCAAAACCCGGGGATTGATGAAGGTTACCGACAATCCCCTTTTATGTAAATAGCTGCGGAGATCCGCCTTCTGAAAATTCTTGCATGATTCTGGGTACCTGCAGTCTCCATGACCCTTGAAAAATGGGGTCACGACTCCATTATTTTGGGTCATGACCAGCCCATTTTTCAGGGGTCCTTAGGGAGACTCCAGGGTTACGACCATTTTACTCCCGGAGTGTTGAGCCAGTGCCTCAGGAGGCCATCGACCCGCTCTTCCACAGCTCCAAGGCCATCGTCGTGGCCTCCGATACCTTCATCGCGCCTCGTCTCCCGAGCCGGGCGCTCGCTTCGCCTGAGGTGATCGCCCACTGATCCTTGTGATACTGTGGATGGACGAAACCCATTTCGCACCACGCAAGAAACATATTGGAATGATAATTCCCCTGCAAATACCAACAAGCAACGATTTCCCATGGTTTCAAAGTGGTGCAGGACTTTGTCCATCCACAGTATCAGTGATAGGGTGAACAAAACCCCAACAAACCTCCTGGACTTACTGTTTTTTGCCTTTTTTGAGACGGAGCAAAGCGGTTGGGTGGATTCGCAAAGGTAGTAAGTGGTTAGTAGCCTAGGTTATCACCCACTTCCCCCTGGGAGTCCCCCTACCTTGTGATAGGGTGAAAAGCAAACAAACGGTGAACCACTTGCCAGCCTCCTGGACTGGACTTTTTTTTGGGTCGGAGAAAAGAGTCGGCTGGGTGGGGTGGGGGGGGTGACAAGCAAAATCACCTGGACCCTCAAAACTTCAACTTAAGCATGGTTGACTGCCCCAAGCTTATGGTTGGTGAGTTCCCTTTTGTTTGGGGTAGTTTGAGGGTCCAGGAACTGACTTCCTGGGCTATTTTAGTGGTACGCAGTTTCTGGGTACTTTGTTGTCACGTCCTGATTTCCTGGACTTGAATCATTTTTGGGAAGACGAGTTTAGTGGCAAAAATCCGTTTGGACACTTGTTTGATCGACTCACTCACGAAGTGAGAAAACGACCCGTGACCCGAACGGCGAACAATTCCTTCGGACCGAAACTAGACCAGGCCCCAAGGGAATGCGGTAGGCGACCCGATTGGGCTTGGCAACTTTCCAGGGAAATCTTTGTGCCCAGAGGCTCCGATCGGCTTCGTCTTTGAATGGAAGACCCGACCCCGAAGCATTAAACACCCCGGAGGTGGTTGGGGGTCTCAAAACCAGGTTATTCAAAGGCCCTAAAGCAATCTGGAGCCTTTGGGTGGATTAAGTTTGTTTAGTGTTGTTATGTTTTGTTTAAGGTATTCTACATATGGGCCTGAATAAAACATACCGGTGGTTTCGGGGCAAAGGCCTTTGTACATGCAATGGAGAGGGAACATGGAGAGGTTTTCGTGTGTGAGTTTTCGACGTTGGGCTTGCCGTTTATAGTTGGGTTATGTTTGTAGTTGGGTTACATAATGGGTGCTACATAGCTCACATGTTTCAATTATACCATATAAATGGCCTTGTCCACCTTTATCTGCTTCCTTCAATGGTTCAACCGGCGAATCACTTGACTTTTGCAGCGCATCCAAGTCTTAAGTCTGGCACGGTGATGCCTTTTATACATGTGGGCTGCTCAATAGCCCATGTTTAGTTGCCCAAGAAGGAAACCCCCCAAGCTAGGATAACGTGTAGTTGTTTCACACCCCGTTGGTCTCCAATTGGCGGAATAAGATAGGTTGGTTCCCAACACAAGCAAAGCATGGGCAACCCTCAAGAGCCTTTACACCCACATGTGCCGTGATCAAATGTAGGCCATGGTTGTTTGTCCCTTGATAGGACTCCTTGCGCGTGTTGTTTGTCATCCATATGTGTTTTTTTTTTTGTTGCAAAAGGAAACCGCCCATACGAGTTTCCCGATGTAACTGTACCCTTTTTGGATGACTTCAAAAGTTGACTCAAAAAGGAAGCCGCATGTCCCTATCTTGCGACAAACCCAGGGGCCAAATGACCATTCTCAGCAACTAGGTCTTTCGCTACGGGACTCCAGGGCGCCCTTTTGAGGAACAAAGAGACCCCCCTCCCCCCATGCGATCCACACGCCTTTTCACATCTGTTGAACATCCCCGGCGATTTGTGTTTTGCTTGTGCATTCAGGAAATGGGAACCTGGCATCTCCGATGGAATTAGTTGGCCTAACTTTGCCTGATTTGGGTCCGAACCCTATGGTGGTTGTCCCTGTGGCTTCCTTTTCAAACGACCCCAATGGGCTACCATACAAGATACACACTCAATTGAGCTGATGATGTTTGCGAAACTGTTTTTTCCTTGACCTGGGGGCAGAGCTCTCTATGATTAAGGTCCGTTGCTTGGGTATCCAATGCTTATTTCAGGTTTTTGAAAGGTGTAGAAGCCCACACGCAGAAGTCCAGTCTCATACCCGGACTTTTCCTTGCAACAAAAACATCTAGCATAGTTGTTTTTGTTTAGCATTTGGGAGCAAGAACCGGTAGCTGTTAGGAGCCGCAGCGGGATTTGATCGTGAGTGGCACCGGCGTGGACACCAAGCCCCTGGCCTATGGCCGTGTAGAGCCCCGCACCTCGGCCTTCGGCACCAGGGGAGGTCTGGGCGGGGGGCGGGGGGGGGGGGGGGCGACAAAATGATTTTGTTTGTGGAAGGGAAAGGACGTGTGTGTCGATGTGTTTGTGTGTCTGTGTGTGTGTGTGCGTGTGGGTGGTGGCGGGCGGGCAGGCGTGCGTGAGTATGTGTGGGTGTGTGTGTGTGTGTGTGGGTGGGTGGTGCGTGGGTGCGTGCGTGCGTTCAGGCGTGCGTGGGTGGGTGGGTGGCTTGGTGGGTGTGTTTGTGTGTGTGTGTGTATCCAAGTGTGTGTGTGTGTGTGGGAGATTGAAACCATTCAAAAGCCCGGACATCGGTGCTACTTTGGCGACAAGTCCACGCACTTCGATGAACCCTTATTTCAATCCAATCTATCCAGTCTGTGTGTGTGTGTATGTTGAAGATACCTGGCTACTTATAGCAACTGGAAGCACTGGGTAGGATCCAAGTACTTGCGAACCAGGACCCATCCAGGACCCGCGGTCAGAAACGTCACAGAATTGATTGGTCATATAATAATATACTTCTTAGGTAAATGACCCCAAACGTTTTGCTGATGTTGATACCCCTCTGGGGGTAAGCATACCCCCTTATAAAGTGGGTTGTTAGCCAGGCAAGCCAGTGGTCTAGCTACGGAAGTCGGGTATGAGCAAGTATGTGCACCCTAGGAGTATGGAACAGAATCTTCGGGTTGATTCCCCATTCTCTTTGACTTATTGTTCTCAACAAGAAACAACCCATTTTCCCAGGGCTCACTTGCCCAAAGCCGACGTTTTATCCTTTTGTCTCCCCTGTTGGGCAACCAATTTCCTACAGGTTCCAAACGGTACACTTTTCATTTCCGGGTCCTTTGTGCAACCGATGGGGGCTTGGCACATTTCTTGAAGAGACATATCCCTCAAGGGCAAACCATGAAGCACTGGGCTGAAGTCTAATCCAACAGAGGAACCCTTGAAATTTGTTTCCTTGGCTCCTCTGCTCTGTCGGAGTGGGGTTCCCCTAGATTGCTGCCAGTGGCTGAAATGAGTATTTGTTATGTTGGCATGTGGGTTTTCAAGGGAATCGACTTTACTTCCAATCAATATTTGTTCTGTTTACCTGGTTTCAAACGGCGCGGAAGCAATTTCACTACTGGACAATATTCTGATAGTCCCCCCCCAAAAAAAGAGGAGGGGGTGGTTGCCTTTTGCTATCCCTTGAAAACTATTAAAAAAAAGGGTACCACCCAAACAAGTCGAGCCACCGGTAGTGTTTCGCATCTTTGTCCACGGGACTCAACTAAGCAACTGCTCAAGTAACCCTGCATGGGCGGTTTGGATCGGTTGTTTGGGGATTTGAACCCCTGCATATCAGAAAGAGTAGATGAGGAAACCAAACGGGAAGCTGAAATGGCAGATGGAATCCTTTTGCGTCCGAGGAGCCGTTGGCTTAAAGAAGATCCAGGAGGAGGAGAAGGCGCCATCAAATGTCCTCCCAGCGATCCGTGCTTGTTGGTTCCCAGCGAATCGTCCGGTTCCTGCGTTTTGTTTTCTTCTTTTGGGGTTTTAGTTGGTTTTCGTGGTTGGGTTTTCCGCTTAACCCGCTGAACGTTAAACTTTCAGCAGGAGATCTGAGGACAGCCCAGGGTCTCCCGATTTTATAGCGAGCTCATCGATTCGGGGGTAGGAGCTCATCCAGAAGGGTCCTTTACTCGGGGATCCCTGGATTCAGCTTTTGGAATTGTAGTTGCTAGGTCCCCCAGTAGTGCCCTTTTACCTTTTTTTTTGGGGGAGGGGTCCCCTACTGAAATAGACTACAGAAAAAAACGGTACCCTGATTCTAACCTCTCTATTGGAGGACCTAATAACGAATGCAGCATGGCTTCGAAATCCGTTCGAGCGAAACCAAACCATGGCGTTGAAGCGGTAACGTTTGTTGGTATTTACATTGGGGAAGCGACTCCTTCTAGAGTTTCTTAGGTTGCGAAATGGATTTTATGAGTGAGACCATACCGTTTGTTGGGTACTTAAGTTGGGGGTTTTAGAATCCTCCTTCCAGGGGTTTCTCAGCAGGTGCGAGAAAGGGATTGCTACCACAGTCTCTGGCAAGATTCCATAGGACCGGACACCAGCTGTCTTTAGGGGTCTACGTCCATGACTTTTGATTGGGGGAGCCGTTGGTGGACATCCACCAACCACTTCTAAAGCGATCCCTATTGGAATTGATCCCCATATCCTGAAGAAAACAGGTTTTCCAATTTGGATACCTGCTTCTTAAGTCAGGGGCTGAGATGACGCTGACAAAGCATACCCTTGCAACATGTTTGGAGTTGGGCCCCTTGTTATTGCGCGGAATGCTCTGGTTAGGCGCTGGCGGTTTCAAACATGGGTGGCTTGTCTTTCTTAGGAATCGGGCCCCCAAAATGGTGGTGTTCCTTTGGTGTCCCTTTGGAAGCCACCATTTACAAAAAAGGGGTACCAACTCCAAAAAAAGACACACCCATAGATTTAACCACCCTGTCCAAACAACCTCCTGGTGCCAATTGCCGGGGTCTGTTGTTTAAAGCGGTGGAACTGCAGGTTTTCCACCAGATGGAGTAGAGACGTAAATTCCAGGATGAGGATTAACCAATGAAGAAATGGAGCCCGATATTTTGGCTTTGAAAGGAAACCACAGGTCTATCCCAAAAGAAACCGTGGTTTCCTGTTGGCTTCCCTTCGAGCCGGCCAAAACCGCGCCCCAAAATGGGCGAAACGGCCACCTCGAGTTCCCTACTAAAACGCGACCTCAAATTCGGTGAGGTTTCAAAGGGAGACCGAAAGGAAGCCCAACATTTTGAGGCTCGCCTGATTTTCCGACAGTTCTATGGTCCCACCGTTTCGGAGGGCACCTGCTTCCGGTAGGCAACATGCTTCTTGTTGGTGTTTTTTGGGCGCGTTTTCCCCAACAAAAACATGGAGGTTTTGTCCTTTGGAAAGGAGGGGACCCTCACCCTCCCCAAAAAAAGATGAAACAACCAGCGCGACAAAAGATTTTCCGACCGAAATCTGCCGGGTCTTTTATGCGCCAGGTGCTTCCGTTGGCGCTGCGGCAGAAGGCGGCGGACGCGGTGCCGGAGGCCGCGAACGCCGCCTGGGTGGACGCCGTGGTCACAGAGGCGCGAGCGAGGGGGCGAGCGGACGGCCGGGTGGCGTCGATGGGGCGATGGGACGGGAGGCTTTGTGAAGGATTGATCTGGTCCCTTGAAAGGACTTGGGCCAGCAAATGCCTTGCAACCTTACATAGCTTGCTGGTGCTCAGAGGAATGAACCAACCTTATATAGCTTGCTGGTGCTCAGGAGGGAATGAACCGTTGAAGGGGACTCCCGTAAAGGAAACCAAATCGGGGATGGTTTATACGGCTCATTCCCTCATTCCCCGCGAACCAACAAGAAACAATGTGGGGCATTGCGGTTCAGTCAGGCCACCACTAAAACAATCACTGTGGATCCATTTACCCGGAAGGCAGGTAAGCAAGGGCTTGCCACCAAAAAGAAACTGCAGCAAGATTACCGTTTACAAACTATAGTGGGAATAATATAGACACCTTTGTTTTTACCTATTGTTATGATCTAGTTTGGGTCCCCTTGGGCCATTCTTTTAATCACCAGGGCGAATCATTCCCACGGCTGCAGCCGTCCGGTTCACTAGGTTTTTAGTGGTTGGGTTGTCTGGTCCCTTCTTAATGCTCCCTCCCTTCCCCGCCCCCTTAAAATGTGGAACCAGTCAGCGGGACCCTCTTTGGAGAAAAATAAGGGGGGTTGGGTGGGTCTTGGACTTGCTTGAGAGGACCCTGGCCCTTTTTTTAAGGAGGTCTAACATGACCACCATGATACTTGGCTGTTCCCAGCCGTCCAGTTCAGTCTGTAATGGTTGGGCGTCCCTTCAACCCACTAATTGTTTCAGACTTTTGGCAGGGGATCAGTTTGAACAGCCCAGTAAAACATTGGAGTAAATGTGACCACCTTTGTTTTCCGTTCAGGATTGTCATCATCTAATTTGGGTCCCAAGGCAATGCTTTCAATGGGGTTGAACCCTAGGGTGGGGAAGCATAGGGAAGTCTGTGGACGAAAAGGGGAAGTCGGGCGACATCTATCAACACATGTGGGGAAGTATAGGAAGCAGAGAACATGTTGGGTGAATGTGGGGAAGTCGAGAGAAGTATGGGGAAATGTGGCGAAAAGTACAGTGAAATGTGGAGATATTGGGAAGTCGAGAGAAGTGTGGGGGAAATGGGTGTTTTGTGTTTTGGCCAGCCCAAGTAATCTTTAGTTTGCGTTTGGATTGAGGGTTTGAACCCCTAGATCTTGTGAACGGTAAATGGGAAACGCACCACCAAACCGCCGATTCGGCTCCACGAGAGAAGCTGATCGTTGAGATCAACTTGCCAAAAAGGTGCACGTATAGGCCACAGCTCAGGAGGAGTCTTCTATTCTTGTGTGAAGCATAAAATGATATTCGAAACCGGCTTACAACTCTTTCGGATTTTGTGAAGATGCAACAATTGCCCGGACTGCCAAAGTGTTCACCTGCGTGCCTCCTCTTTGTCATTTTCGAGTCACCTCTTTGTTGCCAATCCACGGTGAGTTTGCTGTTTGATTGTCTTTGAAGTTCGGGGATTCCCAGGGCCGTCGTTTTTGAGAGCACTCTCCCCTCCCCCCCCTGTATGATGGACACTTATAGGTTGTTTTTGCAACCTCCTTCATATTATTCTATGGTATTTGTTCTTGGCTGCAACACAGACTCTAAGTGTCCATGGCACGCACCCTCCCCGTGACTTTAAAGGAAAGCCGAAGGAACACCGTACACTTCCGTAGAAAAAGAGGCACACACCCAAATGGAAAAAGAGGCACACACCCGAAGGTCAACCTCGGATTAATCCGGAGACACCTACGCCCCAACAAAAAACAAAACGATTGTTTCCTTCCTAAAAGGCAACCGCCCCTGAAAATCGTTCAGTCCTGGCTCCCGATTTTTTTTTCCGAAGAGGAGGTTCCCGTGGTTGGGACGGCCCAACGGCCCCCTGTGGGGTGTCGCCAGGCGATGGTGCAGCGGGAAACGCCGCTGCTGCACGGGACCCACGTGCTCGCAGGCACCACCTACACCGGCGAGGGCGTCATCTGCCTGCCCGAGGACGCGTGGGACCCATTGGCCTAAGGGTGGGGCGCCGTCGGGATGCACGAAAATGACTGCCTGGAGTCTCCTTCTGACCCCTGGAAAAAGGAGTGATAACCCTTAATTTTGGCCAATGACCCCATTTTCCAAGGGTCATGGAGACTCCAGGTTGAAGCCATGGCAAGTCAGGGCGTGAGAGAGGGGTTGTTCCCTACGGGGCTGGGAAAAAAACAACATGACTGCGAGTCAGCTACCCTTAGGTTTGAACCATAGTGGCAAAGCACAAGTTTGGGGGAGCTTTTTGTGGCCCAACAAAAACTGCTAGATCCGAAGTGGGGTTACCCTACCCTGGTGAACTTAGCGGACCTGCAGCTTGCTTCCGAATGTGTCGATTCTTTGCAGGGTTTTTTTGCCTGTAAAATCCGCCAAGCAAAAAAAGGCTCTTTTTTTCCGCTTATGGCGACTTGGGGTTTGGGGACTCCGAAGTAAGAGTCGACTAGAGTGATTCAGAACCTGCTGGGTTGGGCGTTTGGATGGGTTCTGGTCATGCAACGTGAGCGTGGCGTTGCAACCAGAGCTCGCTCACCCAAAGCAAATCGACCTGCAATGACCTCTTGGTGCCGATTTTGGGCTCAACCATTTGTAGCGTGTTGGTGACTTTAGAAGGTGACCACCTGACAAGTGTCTGGGTCCTTCCGAGAACACGACCTTTTTCACCCAAAAACACTACTTGGGGGGGTAATGGCAATGACGGATTTCAGTAGAACCCAGGTCTTTTGGGCTGAGAGGACTTAGAAGAATCCCAGGCCCATGCTCCCTCCCATTAACATGGAACCTGACGTTCGGGATCCGGTCCCTTGAAAGGAAAATGCTCGAAACCGGGATCGATTCCCTGAAACTTGGAACAGTGTGTGTTGCTTGGTGGGAGGGTAAGCTCCGCGAGGAGCTGGACATGCCCTACATGGAGAGGCAGGCGCTCGCGCTGAACCACCCCTCAGCGCTTTCAGGCCGAATGATTCAGGTCGTTCAGTGATGGAGATGGGGAGGGTGGTGTTGAAGGGTTTGGTTTGGGGAGGGTGGTGTGGAAGGGCTTGGATTTTGAGGCTTTTCAGCTGTTCCTCTTTTTGTTTGGCGGTGTGTGTGTGTGTGAGTTTTTAGGGTGTGCGCAAGGGTTGCTTAGCGGCTTGACGGGAATTTGTCCAATTTATAGATTCGGGTTGGTGTGCCAAAGAACTTCCTCCCACACTTGTCGAGAGCGACATGAAGCCGTAGTATGGAAGATCCTACTGAGTCAGAGCCAGAGCATCCTAGCCATCAAGGTCGAGTCATAACCTTCTCGTGCTTCCCCTTGCCATGGCTTTGAAGAAGTATTGAACCATGGGTTCCTTCAAAAGATGATTTTTGGGGCAAACAATTGCCTGGCAACCTTACATAGGTTGCTGCTGCCTAGTAGGGAATGACCCAGGGTGTTGGGAACGAACCTAGGGATTCCTTCAAATGAAGCCATTTGTGATGGTTTATGGGGGTCATTCCAGTTTTCATTCCCTGAGAGCCAAGATAGGCGGTATAGAAGTCTTAGCTTCAAAACGTATACCTGAAATCCCCTGCCAGATCGCACCAAGAGCTACGATGAGCTCACCATCACCACTCAGCACCAGGCGCCGACCATCGCATCGTGCACCATCGTTTTGGCTCCCGGGGCCTGGCTCTAAGACGCGATCTCCCGTTTGGTTTTGTTGTTTTGCCCCTTCGTGTGTTTAATAGTAATATGTTGTGTCATTTCCGCTTGTTGGTTGTAAAGGGAATTGTTGGTTTTAATAAGGGAAACGGGTCTTTACAAAAAGTCCGCTTGATGATTTTCAGTGGAATCGTTTTTTGTTGTTTTGGTATTTTACTATTATGATGTGTCATTTCCGCTTGGTGGTTTTGAAGGGAAAACTGCATTCCCTAGGGTTCAACCCCCATGAGAAGAATGATCGACCCAATTTTAGATGATAACCATCCTGAACGGTAAACAAAGGTGGTTGTATTAACCCAACCATTGTTTGCTGGGCTGTCCGTTTTCTGATCTCTTCAAAAAGTGAACCAATAACCACCAAATACCTAAGGGGACGCGTGTTTTAGGGGGTTAAATGGACCCCCCTCCCCCGAACCACTGCCTAAGGAACCGGACGGCTGGGAACAGCGACCTCAACCAACCCTCCTCGCTGAAAAAAATGGCGACGTAATGTGCAATTTTGGTGAGACTATATAGATCTAAGATGTTCTAGCACTTGGGCTCTAGGATGTTACCTGGAGTCTTCATGACCCTTTAACAATGGTCATTACCCAAAAGTAAGGGGTCATGACCCCTTTTTCTAGGGGTCATGGAGACTCTAGATAGATCTAAGAGGTTCTAACACATGGGAGGGTTGACAGCGAAAAATCCTCCGCGAGGCTGTGTCCGTGTCGGGAGCTCCCCTGTCCAGCCGGATGTGCCGTGGCGAATCGCCGAATCGCCCGGTTCGCCCGGGCGAACCGCGCGGCGGTTTTCACGAACGGCTTGTCCATGATGCCTACCCAGTTAAGAATATGTTTCTGCCTAGAGTCTCCATGACCCCTTAAAAATGGGGTCATTACCCAAAATAATGGGGTCATGACCCCAGTTTTCAAGGGTCATGGAGACTCCAGGTGATTTCCCTTTTTGGGTTCAAAGGGAATGCTATAGATTTGTTCCTACCGTTTTTTTCTTCTCCCAGCTGACTTGAAGCAAATGCACCTTTAAGCTTTGATCTTTGGTTGAACAGGTCTGCGATGTGTTTCCCAATTTGCACTTCAAATCTCTTCCATGGGCGCTTGTGTTTGGCATGTTGGCAATCCTGAAGTGTAAGAGCCTTGCCCAAAGCGAATTGACCTTTTGACATGTTTTGACCTTCTGGCCTTTGTTCCTAGGTCCCCCAGTAGTGCCTTTTTACCCATTTCTTTTTTTGGGGGGGGAAGGTTCCCCTACTGAAATAGACTGCGGAACAAAGGGTACCCTTATTCTAACTACTGGAGGACCTAGGCAACCATTTGTAGTCATGAGCCGAAGGGTGATCACTGAGGCTCACCTGGAGCCAACACCCAACACTATGTGCAGGGTATTGCGACAGGGTATGGTTGGTCAACCCCTCGCTATAAACGGATGTACCTGGAGTCTCCTTCTGACCCTTGAAAAGTGGGATCATGATCCCAATATTTTGGGTAAGCTGGGTGGTTCCCGGCCGTCGGGTTCCCTAACTGTTCAGCTTTTCAGTTGGCTTCGTGATTGGTTTCCGTTCAAGTCACTTTTAGCAGGGGATCTGAAAACGGACAGCCCAGTAAGGGCCCAGTAAGGATTCTAGAATGGGTGGGACTGGAGGTAGAGATGACTCGACAGAGCGACAGAGTTGGGTCCATCCGCCAATCCTGTGCTTGGGAGGCTCGGTTTTCTGGCATCTAGGAGTGCGTTGCCAGATGCATATTTTGGAGGTCTTAAGGCAATATAGATCGACTCCCTATGCAAGTGGTGTAAAACTTTGTTACCTCCCAAACTCCCCGCCTAAACATGCTTTTTTGACAACCCCCCTCTTTTTTGTGTTTTGGGGGGGTCCCCCTGGAAACAGACACCCCTACATTAAACTGCCCGTGAGAACGGAATCGCTCAAGGGACTTCTCGCCGCGACGACGAAGGCACACCTCTCGGACGTCGAAGAGCGGTGTGCGGACAGCATCGCGGCTCGGCGCGGCGAGAGCTGGGTCCCAGCCGACGCGGGTGGGTCGCTGCCCTGTGTTGTTGTTCGTGAACTTTTCATGTTGGCCCGTTCTATTATTAGGGTTTGCTTTCCCTCCAATCTATGAATCCCCATTAGAGTTTGATCTTTCGTTTTTGTTTTTTTTCAATTGGGTTGCTCCCTGCACAAGTGTTGAATCCGCATTAAAGTTCGACCTGGGGTTCTATTTTTCTGGGGCAACATACTCCCTGAGTTCCTGGACTTCATATTTTTTTCGAGTTTGGATCACTTCAGTAGCAAAGAAACAGTTTGGACATGTTTGCCGGTCCACTCGGAAGCGAGATAAAGAATAAAGCACTTGAGAATGATGAGAAAACAATTTGCGGGACTTGGTGAACATGAGAGACACATGTGGTGTTATGCTGCGCATGTTGCCTTTTTCCCACACCAGAGGTTTTGATCATAGCGCATTGTCTAGATACCTGACAATATTACCTTTGTCGCCTTTGTATGTTTCCCTCCCTTGCTTAAAAAAAATGGGCGGATCAGATCGCGGCGGGGGAAAACAAAAAACGGTAGGCAACCAATTTCCCTGAGGGGCTATCTAGAGGGTCCATTGACTGGTCCATTGAAGTCCATTCTTTTGTAGTGGTTGCTCTATCGGGTTCGATCGGACTGGCAGTCATTTCTTTCAGGTATGGGTTTTCGTAGGTATGGATGCTTACAATGGGCGGAACCGCAATAGCTTGGACGGCAGTATTAGTTTATCCCTCAAAAACGTGTTTTTTGTTGCACCTCCGTAGCTCCAAAACCAATACCTGAAAAATGCGCTTGAAGTAGAGGGTCTCTACTTGGGCGCTTGGTTACTTACCTGGGTGATAGTCTACCTGGAGTCTCCACCACCCTTAAAAAATGGGGTCATTACCCAAAATAATTGGGTCATGGACCCATTTTTCAAGGTCATGAAGACTCCAGGTACTTATGAGTGACCTGGGCCGGCAAGTAGGTTATCACCCAGGTTAATCGCCTGGGTGTGTTTTTGTTTGTTTACGGGACCCCAAGATGGTGGTCCTGTTGGTTTCCTTCAAAAACAACCAAAACATAAAACCATCAAGCAAGCGAAACACCAACTTGCTATCTTGGCGAATGGTTCCTTGCCATCATGTTAAGTTTTTAGTTGTTTTTTGGTTTTGTTGGGCATTCAACCCGCCTAAAGTTAACTTTTAGCAGGGCATCAGAAATCGGCCAGCCCGGCTTCATTGGCGAATCACAAGTTGTTCCCTTTGTTTTTGTTCAGGCACCTTCTAATTGGTGCTTTGGGTTGGTAATTTGCGGATTTGAACCCCTGGTTCCTCTAGAGGGTAAATGGGACACTGCCCTGAACCACCAAACCACGAATTCACTTGGTGGCTCCCAGCCATCCCCTTTGCCTTTGAGGTTTTGTTTTTGGGTGGTAGTTTCCTTTTAACCCACTACAAGTTAGTTACTTTTAGCGGGGGATCTGAGGGCAGCCCAGTTAAGCAAAGGCTAATTAAACAAAGGCCTAGGTCCCCGAGTAGTGCCCTTTCTCACCCTTTTTTCGTGGAGGGTTCCCCTACTAAAATAGTCGTCCTGAAAAAAGTTGGTACCCGTATTGTGGAGGACCTAGTTGTAGTTACATTGTTGGATGTTGGCTTTCCTTTTGGCTTCCCTTTAACAGCATCAGAAAAGGCGTACTGTACCCTTAAACAAAAAGACACACCCATACTACAGGACCTGGCTGACTGTTGCAGATCCGGCAGGAAGCTGACCCAGCGCACCACCCTGACTTCCGAGTACTCCACAGACTTGGTGGCGATCACTGAGCGCACCCTCTCCCAAGGCGCCTTCGGTCTGCGGCCTTCGGCCCTCGGCCCTTCGATCGGGACCCGGGGCATTTCCTTCGCTTCCATTTTCTGAAATGAATATGTTTTTCCCCTTGTTGGTGTTAAAGGGAATCTATCACTATTGCACATATTCTCATTTTTCCTAGGGGCTTAAGCAAATGGAAGTTTGGCTTACTCCCCGAGTTTGCGGACCTTATGCCAAGGGGTGCTCGATTCGCCAAGTTGGTACGCGGTTAGTAACCTGGGTTGCAACCTGCTTCCTGGCCCAAGTCACTCAAGTAGGTTGCAATCGAACGGCAACTAACTATCTCAGTTGTTCAGTGGCACCCTTTTTCCCTTTTCCCCCAACAGCTGAAAGCTTTGGGGTCTCAGCCCAGATCGGCTCCGGGGTGGTCCGGGGCGGCCCTGAGGTAAGGTTCCACGAGGGTTCCACCAGGGTTCCACCAAAGTTCCACGAGGGTTCCACAAGGTTCTGTGAGGGCTGCGGGGTGGTGCGAGCACAAAAAAGGGCACCGCATGCTGTTGAAAATATCACCTGAGCTTTTATTTGTTGTGGCCCCACGAAAAATTCGGTCCCAGCCCCAAAAAGGTATCCCTGCTTCAGGGCTCCTTAAAAGCATTTTGCAACCATTTGAAACATGTTGCTTTTTCCACCAAAATATGAAACCACCATTTACAAGTTGCAATGTTCAGGTGTTTCTATTGTCAGGATCCCTGTTTTTTTTCCCCAGGGTCACTGAAGAACTGAGCTCAGCACGGCAAATGAAGCATGTCTTGGTACCTTTTGGCTTGTTGATTTGAGTCACAATTCGGTTACGGGACGATCCCCTTGCCGGAAGATATCCGCCTTCTGAATTCTTGAAGCATGGCTCTGGGACGACCATTGTAGTACCTGGAGTCTCCATGACCCTTGAAAATGGGGTCCTTGCCCAAAATTAAGGGGTAATGACCCCTTTTTTAAGGGGTCATGGAGACTCAAGGTACGGGTTTTGAGCAAGTGACTCATTTGAGTATGAGTCAAAGTTAGTCACCAGGAATTGGACCGCAGGTTTCAGCCCTTGGTTCCATTTACAAGGAGTTGCACGCTATTTTTGGGTACCTGTTTTTGCCCCACTGCCATTTGAGTGGTGAAGAAAAGCTTTAGACCTTTTTGTTCAGCCAATCCACCCAAGTAATAGAAAGACGGTATTGAGTCAAAAAGCAGAAGGACACGGGCAAATGGTACACCAAGCTGCCACTCCGTGGTAAGGAATCCCGTCAAACAGGGCTGGTTTTTGGTCATTGCCCCGAACCATTTTTTTGGGGGATTTTAGGTTGCCAGAAACCCTGGAATGATTCGATTCCCCAATGTAAATGCCAAAAAACACCAACGTTATGGCTTTCCATGGCTTCAAAGTGGTGCGGACGCATTTCGTCCATCCAAGTTTGATTCTCCTACCCGGACCTTCAATCTCCGGGAAATTCCCGGGTGCTTTATTGGCCAGACAAGTCAATACACCTCGCAGCGCTTGCCAACGTGCCAGTGAACACCATGGGATGCCTTGATCATCAACACTACCACTTTTTCTGAGTTGCGGGAGATTTGCGGAAATTTGCGGGCGTTCTGCGGTCAAAATGGGTACGCTTTTCCTGCACCGCACTTGCATGTTTTGACAAATTTGCGGGCTCCATCAAGTCGTTTTTCCCTGCAAAGCTTCCTTTAATCTGTCAAAGGCCGCGAGCCTTGCAATAGTGTGTGTTTGGGTTTTGTAGCAGAAAGTGCTACGATTTCCCGAATACCCAGTCAAAGGCGGAAAGCACGGTGTTTTTGAGGAGAACGAAGGTCCAGGTGGGGTTGTTTCGAAAACTGCACCTTTTAGCTACCCTTCCATCGGCTTGGCTTGGCTTGGCTTTCCAACATGAAA
>CAUJNA010003716.1:1522429-1577429 GCA_963377175.1 Effrenium voratum | reverse complement strand
TGCTTACCATTTGGCAGGCATGGACACAGTGCTGAGCAGATGCACTTGAACGGGTGTGCTTACCATTTGGCAGGCATGGATACAGTGCTGAGCGGGTGCACTTGAGATACTGCGCTGAGCGGGCGCACTTGAACGGGCGTGCTTACCATTTGGCAGGCATGGATACACAGGGTCACAAGATTTGACATTTTACATAAAGGAATCAAGGCCAAAGAATCAGTGCCCGGATTATGTCTTTCTCGCACTTGTTTAGACCTTATTCCGTCTCAACAACATAGACATCCAGTCTCTTGCCACGAGGCCCCGTTGGCATACTTTCCAGCACTACGTTGCCTAGTTGGAGGGCTTCAGGATTGCAACCCGCGTATTCGTGGCCAAGCACTATGGCTTACTCTCGCAATGACCTTCTTACTGGCAAGTCTCGCCCGCAATGCCCCCGAAAATGCAGCACATCTCCTGGAATGTAGACATGGGTAGCTCTGTCTCGACACGCGCGCCAAGCATGCCTCCAACCTGGAGACTGCGTGGCCGCATCCGAACAATAGCGGCTGAGCAAAGCGCTGCAGGATCCAACCACCGAGGGCGCGCACGTTGATCATGGAAGGCATGCTAAACGACACGGCGAGACATAGTCACAGCCAAGCAACATCTGTTTGCTTGTGACGAAAGCAGCCGTAGCATCGCAGACTTTTTTGCCCTCCAGGCACACGAGGCGCCAAAAAGAGGTTCGAAGACTTGGCCTCTTCCCCGGCGCAGCTGGCAAGATGGCGGGTTGTCAAGTTAGCTCCGCGCCATTATTCATTCTCGCACTTAGAACATGGCTTTGCAAAATGGTCGGCGTATTGTAGGCTGTCGCCGCGATGGCCAGATTTGGGCAGGCGGCGGTGGTAGGCCGGCAGCAGTGCCCGCGTTGGCTGCGCGAAGAGCCTCACCATAGGCGCGGATCGGTCTCGCTTGGCAAGGAAGAAACAAGGCAAAAAGCCACCGTACTGTGTCGCCAAGGTGCACATGCAAACTGCTGTCTGTGGGGTGGGATAAGGCATATGGATCTGGAGGAAGATCGCGCATTGAACACAACAGGCGGGCGCGTGTGTAAACGTGTGTCAGAAGCGGGGGTTAAGCGAGAGGGGGCGGGCGAGAGCAAAGGAGAAACTGGATCTTCTGCACCAAGTTTGACTTGAATCACTAACCTGTCTGTGCTCCCATACCCATCCACAAGTAGAGGAATGCCCTTGTGCAAGTGAACCCGTAACTCAGCAGTGACCGCTGTCTTGTCTTCGGCTTCGCTGGCCAAAGCTTGCGCAGCCAAAGTCGTGGACTTTCCGTTTGCAAGCAGTGGCCTGCCATCTGTGTCCAGCTTGAGGCTGCTCACAAGGGAGGGTCCGGTCAAGTTGGTGGTGCCGTAGTGCGCAGATCTCTGACATGTCTTTGAAGCAGGCAGACGGAAAGCCTGGGTTAACCACGTGTGGGGGGAGGTTATCACAGCAACCTGCGATTTTTTTGGTCAAACAGGGGGTCCCTTCTGGGGGACCCCCAAAAAACCAGTGTAGGGCCTACACTGGTTTTTTGGGGGTCCCCTGAAAGGGACCCCCACATGATTTCAGGTTGCAAAAGACGCGCAGATCAGCTGTAGGTCCCTGGCAGGGGACCCCCAAAAAACCAGTGTAGGCCCTACACTGGTTTTTTGGGGGTCCCTTGCAAGAGACCCTCGATTGTCCGAAAAAAATCAAAGGAGCCGCCCGGTGGCCGCGCCTGCGCTGTGGCTGTTTCTCTTTGCGCCGGTTGTTTCTGAGAACCAGAGCTGCGTTTCCAATCGCAACATGGAACAAAACGGAGTGTGGCGCGAGCGTCTCGCATTGTCTGCTGCAACTCAGCGACTCAAGCCACGGGGAGCGAAGGCACTACACGCCTCCGATGTGGCCGCGCACCGGCGGACCAGGCAAAACTTTTCGTAATCGTGCAACACAGTTTGAATTGACTGGGGTTCACGCCCAAGCTGGTCTGCAAGTGAATGTATCTCCGGCTGCGCTGCCCTTTGCCTCACTTGTGACACAAAATCCTACAAGCAAACAAACCACACTCGCTGCGCTTGTACGACGTTAAAGCAAGCAGAGGGTCATGTCTGCAGAATGAGCCGGAAGCTCTAAAGCACTGACACTTGAGAAATGGCCTGCGCCGTTTCCGAAAACAACGAAGGAGAACCACAGGAAAACAGCGTCCAAACCACAACTTCCCTGAAAGCAAAGCGAGCTGCGTCGCAATTGCCACGGGACACCTACGGTCCCCCTATTCTGCCAGGTCCTGCTTGACATCACTTCACGGGAAACACTTGTTGCGAAGTGACATTTCGTTTGGCAAGGCTTCTTTCAGCTTGTTGGATGCTAAGGTGGAGGCAGGCGCCCGGCGCCCCGGGCGCCCGGCGCCCCGGGCACCCGGCGCCCCGGGCACCCGGCGCCCCAGGCGCCCGCCGCCCCGGGGCGCCCCCCGCCCGGGCGCCCGGCGCCCCAGAGCCGGCAGAACTCAAAAGATTTCTGCTCTGTTCAAATGGCTTTCAAACCCACGCTTGTGTTTGGGGCGCCAGGCAAAGGTCCACGTGACCTGACAAGCGTGCAAATGCAGGCACGACCCCCCGCTTTTGGGAGATTCTCGGGTGTCTCCAAGCGTAGTTCTGCATCTACGTGGAAGCCAAGACACAGCTTTGCGCTGTCAGCCAGAACAAGCCTCAACTCCCGCCGCCTCCTGACTTCGTCCTGGTGACAAACTCCAGAGCGACACAAACAACTCAATGTCTTTGCCTCTCGGCATTCCGGGACTGCCTCGTCGCACAAGCAGCAATTAATGCTGGCCCTTCCTGCAACTGATTGACGCTGAGCGGGTGGAGTTACTGACTTGTTTGAAGACGCAGGTGAGAGCAAATTCGTTTAAATCAGTGCAAGCAAGGCACGTCATGGAAATACGTTCTGCCAGATGAATCTGGGATGTGCGCGGCAAAAAAGGGATCTGGCCCGCCCTTGATGGTTGGCCTTGTTTAATGTCAAACCTTGTGACCCTGATACAGTGCTGAGCGGGTGCGCTTGAGCGGGTGTGCTTTCCATTTGGCAGGCATGGATACAGTGCTGAGCGGGTGCACTTGAACGGGTGTGCTTACCATTTGGCAGGCATGGATGCAGTGCTGAGCGGGTGCACTTGAGATACAGCGCTGAGCGGGCGCACTTGAACGGGTGTGCTTACCATTTGGCAGGCATGGATACAGTGCTGAGCGGGTCAGCACTGTATCCACGCGTGCCAAATGGTAAGCACACCCGCTCAAGTGCAGGCAGATCTTTGGCGGGCACTTGGACAAGGTTGCGCAGACTTTAGGATGTGACACGAGAAGCAATGCATGCTAAACAAAGCGCTGCTGTTTTTTCAGCGAAGTGCACGAAAACGCGCGGGTCGTTACGCGCCCGTTACCTTGTTGTTCTTGTTGTTCTTGCCTTTGTTGTTGTTTTGTTGTTCTTGTTGTTCTTGTTATTGTTCTTGTTATTGCTATTGTTCTTGTTGTTGCTCTGTTTTATTGTTGTTGTTACTGTTATTGTTGTTCTTTTTTTGTTGTGTGTTGTTATGCTTGTTATTGTTTTTGGTTGCTGTTATTGTTATAGTTGTTGCTGTTGCATTTGCTGTTGCATTTGTTGTTGATGCCGCTCTCGGGTGTGGGTTGTTGGTTGTTGGTCTTTGTTCGCATTGTCGGTTTTGATGTGTTCTTGTTCATGTTCTTATTCTTTGTTGTGTGCCGTTGTTAAACGGCTGCTGCCCGTTTGTGTCTGATTAGCAGCTGTTGAACATACACACAAGTCTTGCTTGTGTGACTTGTGTGTTTGCCTTGGGAGCCAGTGTAGTTGTTTCTTTCTCCTTTGTTTTGGAGGGGACTGATTGTCAGCAATGTGGGAATGACCGTCTGTGAGCCATCCCTCGTGGTTTCTTGAGCGAGCCAGCCAGTTCAGTGCTTTGCCTTTTTATGGCGGGCTTGCCGATTTGGAAAGGGGGCGCCGTTCCTTATTTCAAGTTTCGAATTCTCGTTGCCAGACACTCAAGGGTTATTCTGGGCACACGGGCTCCCCAAATAGCCGCTTTCCTGGACCTTCCATTGATACCTTTTTGTTTGCTCGCTTTTTTTTCTGCTCGAACACACAGTTTGTGCCCGAGTCTTCAATTTCTGCCCGAGCAATGAAAAAGTGCCCGAGGTTTATATGTTCAAACGAGCACTTTTTCAAATTTGCGCTCGTTTGCGGGTTTTTGCGCTCGTTTTGCGGGCCGTTGCGGGCGTTTTTGCACACCATTTCTGCTCGAGTAGGTCATGTTAGGACCTGACAGCCCGCATGCCTCCAAAAACTGCTCGAGGTCCAAAAAAGAGGCCAAGCCAAGAAAACAAGGTACGAATTGCAAAAACCAGCCGATTGACAGGGGAGGCAGAAATTTCAGGTACGTTTGAAGGTCCAGGTTCGGAAGGCCGGGACAAGTAGTGAGCCTTGTCCGCAAGCAAATGGCCTCCATTTGGCATGTTCGGGTAAGGTTGGCCAATCCACAAATTGTGGTGGCGAGCCACCACAAACAAACAATAAAAATGCGTTCTGCAAGGGCAGGATCCTTAGCCCAGGATGGCCGTTGTGCTGGTTTGTTGGGGCCTGTGAATTGGGTTTCGTTTTGAACACAAACTTTCCAAAGACCTGTTCCAGCGGCTGGTGGAAAAACCCCTGCCTTTACCCGTTGAAGGGTGTCCTTTTGTAGGTGGGTGAAATGGGGACACCCACGTTTAGACTTGGGCCAGATAGCCTGATGAGTAGGTTTTTTGGCCCAGGCAGGGTCCCTATATTTTCCTTTTTGGCGGGTTGTATTCACATCATGTTATTGTTGGCCCATGAAAGGTGAGCGTTCATTGGTGGGGTGTTTTTTTTTCTTTTTCTTTCGCGTACATATCAGTTGAGCTGGTTGCCGCTCGGGCGTGAGGCCATGTGGAGGGCAGCATCTCTGGGCTGGTGCTGAGTCCGGTGTCTGTAGGGCAGCTTGCCAATGGGAGTGAGGAGGTTGGAAGACCCAAAGGCCCCACCGTTTCCCTTAGAAATGGAGCTGGGGGAGGCTGACGCTGGAGATCTCCATGCGTACGGTTCCATGTTCCCGTTCATGGGAAGACTAGACACGGCTTTTTCATGAAGCCTACTTGGGTGTTCGATCCGCCAAGTTAAGTTGTTGGTAACCTAGGTTATAACCCACCTGGAGTCTCCATGACCCCTTAAAAATGGTGGGTCATTACCCAACATAATGGGGCATGACCAACCATTTTTGAAGGGTCACGGAGACATAGCAAGGTGAACCCCACATTCACGGGGCCGGGACTTCCAGGGTCAGAACCAATGGCCTACCAACTTGGCCTACCAACTTGGGCCTTTGGAAGGGAAACCAATCGAAAGCACATCCAGTTTGCGGTCGTTTGTTGATAAGTGTTTTTTGTTTGGCGAGTTGGAGGGTCCTGAAGCCAGTACCTCATATTTGCGGAGTGGAAAAAATGAAGTGACAAGTTACCTTTAAACAACTCACTTCCAGAGTTCCTGGACTTGTTTACGCTTTTGGGTTTGGACCAGTTGAATGGCAGACGGAAAAGTTTGGCCTTTTTGGGCCAGTCCACTGAGGAAGCAAGTACACCCGCCTTTTTTGGTTGGCATGCTCGGGAAAACAAACGGTTTTCAGGGTAAATGCCGATCCCTTAGTGAGACCAACAGGTTCGAACCCGATGAGATTGGAACAGAACTCGGAAAGTGACTTGTGCTTGCAGTTACCATCTTTCGGCCAGGTATTTTTACCTCTAGGTTGAAAACGGCTAGGTCTTCGTTTCTGTTCCCACCCCCCAAACGGGTTCTTTCCGAAACCAGCAATTTGGAAGGAAACGGAATCTGCAGTTGGAAGATCCAAGCAGGATGGTTTGCCTCGGCTACCCAAAAAAGGTTTTTTGTTTGAGGGTGCATATAAGGTTGGTTTAAAGGGAAACAAAAAAACAATCAAATCCATTTTGAGGGTCCCCTCAAAACACCCACTGAATGGTAACTGAAAGACTGGACGTACTGTGGATGGACAACAATCTGGTTTCTGAGTCGAGTCTCCAACGTAAATACCTTAACAAACGTTATGGTTTCAACTGTGGATGCATTTCGTGGTGCGAAATGGTTTCTGGTTTTCGTCCATCCACAATATTTCCCACAAGGGCTGTGAAAAAAGGACACGTTTCAATAAGTGGGTCCATTTTTAGGGGACCTCCGAAAATGGTTGGTGTCCTTTTGGTTCCCCTTCTAGGTCCCCCAGTCGTGCCCTTTCTCACCCCCTTTGTTTGGGGAGCGTTCCCCTACTAAATTAGACGTCCAGAAAAAAGTTGGTACCCTTATTCCAACCTCTCTACTGGAGGACCTAGCCTTTAAAACCACCAATTTCGCCTTTAAAACTACCAATTTCGCAGCAATCCAACCTCCCAAAATGGTTGGTGTGCTTTTGGTTTCCATTTTAAAACCACCCAAAAGGGTGCGAACGGATTTCGCCGCCATCCACGGTAGCTCAGGAACCTGCACCGCCCTGCTGCGGCAGCCAAGCGTCTTCGCAAGCAGTCTGACCGAGGAGCACCGCGAGTGGCCACGCAACTTGGCGCAAGAATTGAGCGGCTTCCGAATGGACGCGCAGAGGGAAGGCGGGCATCACTTGGTTCTAGGGGCTTCGTAGATTTGCTTGCTAGGCCCCCCAGTAGTGCCCTTTTACCCTTCTTTGGGAGGGTTCCCCTATTAAAATAGACGTCCTGAAAAAAAGGGTACCCTTATTCTAATCTCGCTTCTGGAGGACCTAGACTTTGTTCTAGGGCTTCGTCCATTTGCTTGACTATTTTTCTCAATTTCCCTTTTGGTTTGAAAGGGGAATCGATTTCACTGCTGGACATATTTGCGCACTTTTTCCAGGGCCTATGCAAATGGAAGGGTTGATTCTATATGGAACCCCCCAAAAAGGGTTTTGTTTAAAGGGAATCCAACAGAACACCATCCATTTGGTTCTAGGGGTTGATTCCAATTTCATTCTTTTTGGCCATCGTTCTTTTCAACAACCAGCTGTTTCCCCCACATGTTTGGATGGTTTCCTCAAAAGAGAATGAACATGGAAGATTTCTCTTATATGTTGGAGCATCCTCAGGCCAAAACCCGCTCTTTCGAGCTTTTGGTCCTCCCTGGGTCCGCTTTGAGCGGTCCCAAAAGCATCAAAAAACTTGACCTTTTTATTTCTAGGTCCGCTTGTCATTTGAGTGCTCCGAACTCGTTCAAAGGGAAACCAAAAGCGAATGTTGTTTAAACAAATCACGGTTTGAACATGCTGACACCAAAGCCTCGTTTGTGTGTGTGTGTGTTTGAGGAGGGTACCCGTTTCAGATTGTTTCAAAGGGGTAGCAAAATGAGAACCAGCATATGCGGAGTCCTCCTGGGTTGGCCTGTACCCCAATAGTTGTTGAGGGTCTGATGTCAATCCCCGAAAGCAAAGAGGGTCTTACTCCCGAGATCCATTTTTAAAGGATGCCCAGTCCTAGAAAACTGGCCGACGGGTTTTACAGTTTTTTCCTAACCAGCTACCGGGGGTTCGCTACGGTGCCAAATACCCACCGGAAACAACAAAGCTGTAGAAGGTCCGGATGGTTGGGGTCCCCAGACATTAGTCCCCAATTCACCTCAGTCGCTATTGGCCCCTTGACAACCATACTGTGGATGGACGAAATCCATTTCGCACCACCGAAGAAACCCTGGAATGACAATTTCCTGTAAATACCAACAAACCATGGCTTCCCATGGTTTCAAAGTGGTGCGAAATGGATTTCGTCTATCCGTATCGCCGGGTTCTACCCCCGAAATCGGTGATCACTCTTCGGGGAGCTTCGATCTCGCTTAGGTTAGAACCGTAGGTTTCTTGGATTTACCCCCTACTCCAACCACCCGTGGCTTTACACATCCAATGGGCCCATGGAGAAGGAATCGCGGTGATGATTTTTTAGAGGATAGTTGATCCATATCCTCTTCGGCCATGACTAGGTCCCCCAGCACTGCAAGCTTCACGCCTTTTTGTTGGGGGGGAGGGTTCCCCTACTAAAATAGACGTCCTGAAAAAAGCTTACGTGCCCTTATTCTAACCTCTCAAATCTGGAGCACCTAGATGACCACGTGGTTTCCCCAAGGGTCATCCCATGACCTGTGGTGGCTCTGAACCATAGGATTTTTCCCCCAGGGTTTGGGCGCGTCTTCCAACCGCGCTGTTTCAGGACGCCCTCATGGTTTTGGCATGGTACAAGTGACTGTCTCACTTCCTAAGCTTCGCATGATATGTTTTGGGGAAGACGATTTGGGGAAACCCCTGGTTGATGCATAGGGGGTTGTCGCCCTGTGGGGATTCATCACTTTCTGGGTGACACCCCCTGCTTTATGAGGCGAGTTTTATATTTTGGTGTACCCTTTTTCCAACAATCGTGGACCTGCATGGCAGCTTTCACAAAAGCAAACGTAGTCTTCCAAAACCCTGCTGTCAGCTTCCGTGATTGATGAAGGCAGGGTAAGCTTCTAATCTGATTAGACCTAAGTAAGCTTAATTAAGCCCAATTGACAATTGGTGTAAGGACATGTAAGGACTAAAAGGCTCTTATGATTTGTCGGGGGGATTCAGTGAGGGCTAGATTTGGAGTTGGGGTGCAGCAAAGAGTGTGATTAATTCACCGACGTGAATCTTGCTTGCCCAGTTTGGTCCTTTCAAATTCTTTGAGTATCCATCTTTGGGGGGTGATGTTGACCCAGTTATCAACTGGGATTTGCAAGGGGTATTTCTTGGGTAGTTCCCCAAACTACAAAGGTTTACCTGGAAAATGTGACACTCCCCCTATTCATCAACCGGGGGCTTCTTTGGTTGATGGCCCGTTCTTGACCACCAGGCATTTCCCTGCGTGCTTGAAGGTTTTCTGGAAGCAAGGCATTTCGGCTCGGCGGTGATTTGCGCCGAGGTAAGCAGCTGCAGCCTGGATCTCCAACCTGTGAAGCACATTTTTCTGCCGGGCAGTCACTCTTTCTTGGCTGCCTTTTGATTGGTGCATTTTGCCAACGGATGTAAGAACTTTAACTTTTTGTCAACTAGTGGGTTTTCTATTAAACTACTAAAAGTTAAACTTTTAGCAGGGGAGCAGAAAGCAACCGAGTTTTGATTGGATCGTTTGCCTTTTCCTGTTGTAGAAGCCGTGTATTCCCAGTACATGATCAGAAATCATTCATGTAAGGTTTCCCCGCAAATCAATGTTAAGCGCTTTGCGCACGGGGCAAGAGCCACAAAGATTTACTGTTTGCTTTCATGGGACTCCCTCGCAATAAAGACGGGTCGTCACACTCAATCGTGGGTATACACGTTTGCACAAATTATGGCGAGCTCATTTGGTGAAGCGAGCTCACTCGTGACAGCGTCTGCGAAGCAGAATCACTGGGCACCTGAGCAGCGGTCGGTTGAATCGATCGCTCGCTCGTGCAGCGAGCCTGGCTCGGGGGGCTCGTTTTCTCATCGTTTCGGCAAAGCGTTTTGGCCAATGACATGAAACCCATGGCATCCATGTTGCATTGAACAAGCCCAGGCGAACTCTCGCCGAGCATCGCTCCAACCTTGGTTTTAGAGGCGCCTTGAATGCACAGTGTGCTATATGAGCAACTGGCAAACTGACCCATGGTAGCGGTTCAAGCTGGTTTCGAGTGGTTTCCTGGATATCGGTTTACAGTTGTTTCCTGTCAATGTTTGAGCAGATTCAGTGGGTACACTTGTGTTGTTTGGGTCATTTTGAGACTGAGCTTTGCTCAGGTTACTAAAAGGCGCCTGTAGGCTTGCACAGCCAGCTCTGTGCTTCCAGCACTAAAAGCGAGCTGGCTCGAATTTGGTTTGAATTCGTGGCACGAAAGAGCGCCTGCAGCGAAAATGAAAGCCAGGAGCCCCCTAGGGAAAACAGGGTTTCTATGTGCAGCGAAAAAGGCCAGTGGAAGTGGCATGGAAGGGCAAGTGTTCTTAGGTTGCTGCCCCCTTATGTGAAAGGAAAGGGCACTGGGAATGGTCAAGTGCGCACCTGAGAACGGATGTCGAAGGATGCTCCGAGCCTTCGAACCAAAAGGATAGAGAATTGGTTTGGTTTCCTATGGCTCTGTCCTTAGGAATCGGACCCACGAAGCTGGTTTTCCTTTTGGCAGTCCTTCAAAACCACCAAAGTCAACAAGAAAGATGATGGACCCCCCCCAAAAGAAAAAAGGCACACCTGGAGTCTCCGTGACCCATTAAAAATGGGGTCATGACTCCATTATTTCGGGTAGTGACCCCATTTTTAAGAGGTCATGGAGACTCCAGGCACGTCCTTTTGAGAAGCTCATTTCATGGGTTTTCTCAGGGCCCAGCCAGAGCATTGCATTTGCCTATGGAAAGTAGTCGAACGGGAGTCGGGGAGTCGGAGCAACCGGTTGGGGAGTTGGGGAGTTTGGTCAGGGGTGTGGGTGATGCCTTTTTGTTTGGTATTCACAAAGTTTCTGTTGGTTGGGGGTTGTTTAACCACGTGTGTTTCATAAGCTTCCTTTTGGTCCCCCTTTTTATGGGGTGCAACTGGGTTGTTGAAACGGGGAGTTTTGCAACTCTGTTTGGTGTTTGGGCACGGATCGCGCATGAGCAGGCATGGTTTATCCAGTTTGCAAGAGCACCACGGATCCAACGAGCAAAAGGCGGGTTTGTTCATGGCACCAGCCACTGGCAATTCAGAATCCAACTCAAAAACTGGTATAGTTGTTTCTACACGTAGACAGCCAACCTCTATCCTCTATCCAGTTGGCCTTGATCTCAAGAGCTTTCGCTTCACTGTCTTTGCATGCTTTTTAGTCGTTGTTGTTTGTCGTTTTGGCTCCGTTCATGTTTAGTGGGTGGCTTAAAAAGCAAAGGCTGCAAAAAACAACAACTTCTTTTTGCCTCCGTGTCTCTTTTTTGGCCCCGCACGGTGATGTTCCTGGGTTTTACCTTTGCATTGGGTGGGTACAGGGTTCCGCTTTTTTGACTACCCCAAATCATGGTTGTCATTGGGAAACATTTTACATTTTTGCTTATTGTGGTTTAGTGGGAAATCCCCACTTAACTGCTAACAAATATTTTTGTTGCTCCCCTTCCAACTTCAACCAAGAAAGTCGACTTAAACCCAGCTCAGTTGTTTAGTGGATCCAATTAATTTCCTTTTTTTTGTGGCTGCCCCACTAAAATGGTCTTCCCAAAAAAGGGTTTTCATTTTTTTCCAGCGTCACTGAACAACTGAGCCAGGGGTGGTTGATTTCCCCACAAGCGAACCCCCTGGGTTAAAGTCCACCTTAGTCAAAAAATGGAACCCTGCGTACCCCCGAAAAAGACGAGCCGCCCACAGGCATTGCAACCTCCGACCGATCGACTGCCCGTCTCGGCGCAGGTGGCCAGGCACGGGAAAATTGAAGAGTTCTCCTTTCTCAGTTGTTGGTCCCCCAGTAGTGCAAGCTTTACGGCTTTTTTTTGGGGGGGAGGGTTCCCCTACTAAAGCAGACGTCCAGAAAAAGCTGGGTAGCCTTATTCTATCCTCTCTAATGGAGGACCTAGTTTTGGGTTTTCCCTTTTTGGTCTATGTCCCAAAAGGTGAACGTTTGATTTCCAGGTCCCTAGGGGCAAGTGAGTACATGCGCGGCATGTGTTTTGGAGAAAGAAACGAGATGCTTACAAAGAACCATATCGTGGATGGACGAAATCCATGTCGCACCACAGAACAAACTCTGGAATGATGGGTCCCCGGTGAATACCCACAAACAATGAAATCCCATGGCTTCAAAGTGGTGCAGGATCTTGTCCATCCACAGTATGATGTTAACCCTGAAGGAAACAGGAGGTGTTTGCAAAGAAACATATTAGTCATACAGTTCTTCAACTTTTTCGACTAAGACAGGGGGTGTTTGGAGTTTGAAATTTGAATGGTGTTGTTGGTTTCATCGGACCCCCATGGGTAGAGTGAGTTGAACCACTTCACCATTGGCCTATTTTTCATACTTCACCAGTACCCATTTTGTTGATGGTATGATAGGTGATAGGGCATGATGTCAACCCCGGACTAACAAGACAGGTGTTTAGCATGGAACCAGGACCTGGTTCTTGAAATGATAAACGATGCACAGAAACAAGTTTTTATTTGGAGTAGGGGTAAAGTGGACAGCCTCTCTTCCAAATATGGGGTTCTCCCCCCCCCCCCCCCCGGCAAAAAAAGAAAAACAAAAAGACAAAAAACGACACACAACAAACAATACAACGGTGCCTTTTTGCATATTCCACCGACTTTTTGTATGAGATAGGTTATGGATGCACCGGGTAGTTGGCAAGGGGGTGACTCCCTAGATGAAAAAAACAGCGAGTTGGCCGAGCACTCAGGTACTTGGTTGAGCCGTTCAAATGTTTGTCTTTGCGCAGCGCCCGCAACCTTTGGCGTTCGCGTTTCAAACGCTTGAGGGAAGGTCAACACCCGCGTGAATTTGCCAACCCAAAGTCAATGGTTTCCTTTCATATGCGATTTAGGACATGATGTTTTGTTCCTTTGGGTTTTAAAGGGAATCTATCACTGGAAATATGTTCTCCAAATTTTCGAGGAGACTTCTTCGCAACCGGAGGTTTCGATTCGAAGCGCCTAGCCTCGTAGGGTGAAGGGCGAACCAGCGAAGCCTGAGGATACCTCTACATCCACCCACTTGTTTGATATGGCCGTGGGTCAACACCAATGGTACCATTTTGGGGTAGGTCCACCACCCATCTTAGTCTATTTTAATGGGGATTGGGATGTTCACTGGGGGTACGGGGTTTTGACCCATAGCCATATATACCCTACGACAAGTGGGCACCGTGAATCGCGCACAAAGTATAGCGCCATAAGCAAGAGGTTGAGTGCTGCTCATAAATGGCTATCCCCATTCAGCCCCATTCCCCAATTAATGTGTAGTGAGCAGGTCCTGGGAACCAGGACAGATGTCGAGCTTCGCAAGCGGGTAAACATCCGTGGGGTCTCCTGTTTTATATCCTGGTTGCCTGGTAGGGACATACTTATATATACTAGTATATATATATATATATAGACATACATATAGTATACATACATAATGGGCACCTGAAATGAATAAAGTTCTGGTTGATTTTGATTGGGGGCGGTGTCCCCTTTTGGTGGAGATTCATGACTTTTGGAGGACCCCCCATTAATGGGAAATGTTTGTGTTTATTTATGCGGGGTCAACACTATGCGGGGCAATTGAGTTTCGATTCGGGGAGAGGTTTGTTGCCCGCTCAAATTGTCAAAGCATGTGCATACCCTTTCATAGGAAAGGTTTCCGTCGAGGCCCACTAAAGGTTTTGTTCTGTAATTGTTCAATATTAGTTTTTGCAAATGATCACATTTGGATTGCTATGATTGTAGCATCTTGGAGAATCACTCTAAGTATAAATGGGGTTATAATGTTCCCTGATAAATCCGGACCACACAAATTCGAGAGCCCCTGCCCCCCAAAGAATGAGTTCCCACAAACCCGCCCTTCGTCTGCTCCGGGGCTCTGATTTTGGCTCAAGGCGACAGGCTCGCGTGAGACCAGTTGGGGCCTTGTGCTGACCCTTAGTTTGACCGCCCAAACGTGGCCACCTGCCACCCTCTGCGTTTTGGAGAATTGGGGCGCGAGAAACGAGTATAGGCTAGCTCTTTGATTTCTTCCCAAGAATCAGTTTCGCATTTCGCGACTTCGGAAGCCCTTTTGGGTTCCAAGCTTGACACGTCATCTACCTGAAAAATCACCTCCTCCGGGGTGTCTATTTCTTTACTTCCGACCACTCGAGTCGAGTCCGGGCGTGCCGGGCGGCGCGCGGTACATTTGGTTTTCGGCCAGCACCTTAAGTTCCACGCGCCGGGGGGATGGGGGGGATGGGAGTGGGGGTGTGTGGGGGGGGGGGGGGATGGGAGGGGTGTGGAGGGGGGTTGGGCGGGGGGGAATGTCAGTTAGTGCGTACCTCGTGAAAGAACTAGCTGTTGATGTGTACAATTAACTTGGATACATACTTGTGGATCATGGTGGGTGAGCATATATATATATATATACAGAAAACAATGTATACAGATATTTATTACATATCATATGCATCTGCCTTGTGATGTGGTAGGGTAGAGCTGCAATCGTGCCATGGTCAAGCGCTTCAGGATTTCTTCCTGTAACTGGGGCTGGTTATTCATTCCGCGTCATTGCTGGGTACAGCGCGGGCCCTGATGTTCCCCCCAGCTCAGGGTTCCACTTTTGGACTACCCAAGATAGGCTTAAACTCAGGAGTTTCTTTTTTGGGGGTAATGACGCACCCCTGGGTTTAAGTCTAGCCTGAGGTATTGAAAAAGTGGAACCCTGCCCCAACTTGTTTAAAGGGTGCATGCACCAAATGTGAGTGAAGTTCGCCATTGGATGTTTCCACGCAGGGCAAAAGTCCACTGTACTTGCCGGTACGGTATAGACATTTGCAGGTGGTTAGAAGCCGGTTCTCTCAGCAAAGAGGGTGAAAAGCAGGGTTCCATTTTTGGACTACCCCAAGGACGACTGAAACCCAGGAGTTTCCCTTTTGGGGAAATCAACCACCCCTGGGTTTAAGTCGACTTTGGGGTAGTCAAAAAACGGAACCCTGGTTAAAAAGTGCTTGGAATCGCTAGAGGGGAAGCGAATGCAACCAAGACCCTGGCTGAGACTGCTCTGAGTTTTCACAAGCCTTGTGCGTGAATGCCTAAGAAGTTCGCACTACGTACGTGAATGAATGCTTGCGGTGTCGCTCGCTTTGGGATGGCCCTTGTCGCACGGGACTCTTTTGCAGAATTTTGTTGGCGCCTCCGGGGATTCAGGCGAGCATGTCGCTGATAAAATGGTTCTCTTCGACCCGTCTTGAAACAGGGACCAAGGAGTCTAGCATATGGATGATGTGGAGTCAGAGCGTGTGTTCGGACCCGAAAGATGGTGAACTATGCCTGCAGAGGGCAAAGTCAGCGGAAACTGATGGAGGCTCGTAGCGGTACCGATGTGTAAATTGTTCGTCATATGTGGGTATAGGGGCGAAGACAAATCGAACCATCTAGTAGCTGGTTCCTTCCGAAGTTTCCCTCAGGATAGCTGGAGTTGAACAGTTTTGTCATGTAAAGCGAATAATTAGGGGAATCGGGGATGCGATGTCTTCGACCTATTCTCAATCTTTAAACGGCCAAGATCCGCAGTGCTTGCCTTTGGTTGCCTTCACTGGGAAGGGTTTCTTGGGTCACTTGTGAATCGGCGGTAAGTCCCCACATCTCGCTTGAATTTTCACTGAGGCTGATGTCCAAGGCGCGGATGACGTGCGAGGGAGTGTGCACCTTTTGGCCTTGATCCCTGCATCCCTGGACTTGATACTGTTGGGACGACCATTGAAATCAGGGTTCCGTTTTTGTTGACCTTCTTGGGGTAGACTTAAACTGACCCTTTTGGGGGAATCAACCACCCCTGGGCCTTGGGGTAGTCAAAAAACGCACCCCTGATTGATCGAAGTGCAATCAACTTCTTCCGCCAAAGAAGGTATGCGACGGGCGCTGGCAAACGTGGCACCATTCCGCATCCCCATACCTGCAAGAGTGACTTTTTATTGAATGCCTGGAGTGTCCATGACCCTTCAAAAATGGGGTCATTTCCCTATCTACTGGGGTCATGGACCTATTTTGTAAGGGTCATGGAGACTCCAGGTGGTATGACGTCAGCCCTGACTCCAAAGAAATACTTGCCAATGACAACTCGGTGTGCAACAGAAAAGAGGAAAAAACAGAAAACGACTTGATATCACAGAGAGAGCACCGGAAGCCCAGTTTGCCGTATCACGGCTTGGTTGTCACGCACCCGGCGTGTCCTCTTGAAACCAAGCCACTAAACAGGTACCCTTTTTTCCAGGGTCACGGGAAAGTAAGGTGCAACCATCTTTGCTTGCTGTCATGCCACTTTTTATTCAATCGGGTCTGCCGCTCTTGTGTCAAGTCCGGAAAATGGGAAGAAGCAAGGGAGTTGTTTGTTGTGTGAGTGCATGCCAGCGAAGCTTCGGCGTTTGCCATCTGAAGCTCGCGATCGCGAAGGTTTGGCCCCATTCCAAGATCCCATTTTGAGAAAGGAACCAGAAGTTGGTGGCTAACCTGTTCACCGAGGCATATCCAAGAGAACTGGGAACTTGCCCCTAAGCATGTAGATGTTCCCTGTGAGTTGTATTGGAATAGGTGCAGGGTGGTAATCCTTTCCATTTCTGACCTCAAGTAGTAGATAAATGGAGTATTGGAACCGCACCCTTGACCTGTTAAGGTGGGAGAAACATATTCCCACGATGGAAGGGACGAACTAATATTAAATAAATGATCTTCCCTATACAGATTCCCTTTGTACCTACAAAGAAGTAGTTGAGGGGTGATGCGTAAAGTACTGGACGGGCGATGCGTATTATGGGCCCTGCCAACTTGATATGAGTCACAATCAAAACCCGGGAAGATGAAGGTTAGCATACATGGGTGCGGAATTTCGCCTACCTAATTCTTTTCATGGTTCTGGGATTACGGCCATGGTAACACCGGGTTTTGAGTATGACTCATATGGCATTCGATTCGGTTCGGATCCGTGGCTACGAGCGCAAAGGATGATGTAGGGCAACCTGCTTGCGGAGCCTTTCTTTTTGGGGCTTGAGTCTGCAGAATGGATCTGGACAGACGTGGGCGTTGCGACCGACCAGGCTGGGGGCTCCTCGCGGTGTTTGCCTTAAAGGAGAGGATGCCAGACTTTGGCAAGGTGGAAGAGTTCGCTTCCTGTGTGGCCATCACCGTGTCTCTCTGCACGCCATCTTGCTGCACAGCAGGGCCCGGCTGGCGGCTGGCGGAGCTTTATGCAGCTTTTAGCAGTTGCGGCTGATAGCGCGCTGCGCAGGAGTGACCAAAACCGACCCACCCACACGAGAGAAAGCTGTGGGCGCTGCTCCCATACGGGTACCATAGACACTTTTCTTCCGCTTGCATCGCTAGCTTTTGAAATGCTAGGTGGTCAACACGCAATGGTCAGCTTTGTGCCCGAACGCATGGGCTGGTTACCTGTATGGAAACATGATCATGGCCTTCATAAGGATATGTTTCTCCAGAACATGGTTTCTGTGGACTTAATTACCAACAAACGACCCCGAATTGTCCCGTACACTGGTGGGGCAATAAATTTCACTGCGGCTCACAATTGGATTTTGACTATTGTGGATCCATTTCGCATTAGTTGTGATGCAGCCCTATGATTCCTACATCCATTTCGCACCAGTTTGGATATAGTTTTACTTATTTTCGGATTTTCGGAAGGACCACAACGAACCACAATTTCTAGTGGAAACTCCTGTTGGCAAGTGGGCCCCTTTTTGGGTTCGGTCCGGCGATTTTTGGGGAATGCCAACTGTCGGGTTTTGCACACTTCCATTTGCTTAAGAATATTTTATATTTCCCTGTTGGTTTTAAAGGGAATCGATTTCACTACTGGACATACTGTGGATTGACGAAATCCTGCACCACCTAAGAAACCCTGGAATGATGATTCACCTGCAAATACCAACAAGCAATGGTTTCAACCGTGGTTTCAAAGTGGTGCGAAATGGGTTTTGTCCATCCGCAGTATGGGTCAAAATTAAACCACCACGGGACTTAGTCCTTGGTTCCATTCACCGGGAATCCATTTTGGGTACCGCTGTTTGACCCACAGCTATATATTTGGTTTTAAATGGAATCGATTTCACTACTGGCCCAGAATGTCCAAGCAACTCTTGAGGATGGCCTTTGGGGGATAAAAAGGGGTCTAAGTACCTCCTTAGGCACTTGGACGGGGGGGGGGACATATATGTGCTCATTTGTGCCAGGGGCCTTAATCATGGTTGTTCTTGGGAAACATTTTTCCAATTTTTGCTTGTTGTGGTTTAGTGGTTGAAATCCAAATCTACTTAACTGCTGATTTTTTGGAGAATTTTTGCTCCCCAAACCCAACGTGAACCATGTAATTGCAGGGTCCAAATACCTCCTTAGGTACTTGGACCCTGGGGGGGACATATATATATATATATACATATATATATATATATTTCCTCATTTTGCAAGGGGCCTTAATCATGGTTGTTGTTTGGAAACGTTTTTCCCATTTTTGCTTGTTGTGGTTTAGTGGTTGAAATCCCCTTTAGTGGTTGAAATCCAAATCTACTGAACTGCTAAACTTTTGGATACTTTTTGCTCCCCAAACCCAACGTCTACCAAGTAATTACGGCAATTCGTTTTGCACGGCACGACGCGACGATTCGTCCAGGCCAACGCCACACAGCAAAGCTTGCGGCTGCTTGCCTACAGCCTCGCGGCGCGCGTGGGCGCGCCTTTCCGCTTGCGGCGTTTCGGCGTCCCCCGGGGTTGGCGCGGATAGGCTGATAGGGGCTGGGGCTCGTCTTTCCTTGGTTTGCTGGTTTTTAAAAAGACCGCAAAAGGAGAACCTCAGTTTTTTTTGGGGTCCGAAATAGAAATGAGATCCCCCTAAATTGGAATGCATCCTGGCTGACAGGAGGAATCTGTGAATGGGTTCGCCTCAAAACAGAAGTCCCCCCCTTCCCAAAAAATAAGGCAGCAGCTTCCTGGTGGCTTCCCTCCACCAATCAAAAGCGTCACCCTAACCCAGTTGCCCAGTGGTGCCCCTGTTTTTTAAACTCAACCAACCAAAAATAGATGCCCTTTTTCCCATGGCCACTGGGCATCTGAGCTAAAAAAGGATCCACACCCATGTTATGATTGTTTCTCCCTTCAGCTACCTTTCCATGTCGGCCATGGGAGGGCCAAGCCGAGCCCCCCGCAAAAACAACTCACAGAGACCAGACCCAAACTGACGAACAAACTCTTCTGCTTGCCTTGGGACACCAACAGCCCAGGGTCCAAGTCCCTAGTTTGACGATGTCTAGGTGGCGCATGCTCATGCTTTTTACCCTCTGATCTAATTCAGATGGTTTCCGCAAACCCCCAATCTCCTGTTTTTAGGGGTTCTCTTTTTGTCACTCAAAGCATGGCATAGCTTCCTAATCCCTCCTAGACCTACAAGGCCTTGCCAACTTCTGGCTGACCTTGCCTCTTGCAAGTTTCACTCCACTGCAGTGACAACACACCTTCTTGCCCGGTTTGGCAGAGGTCAAAGTGTGTGTAAAGTGCCCTCTTGCTTCTGCCCTGTCACCTCTGCCTTGCAACCCTGTACGAGAACGACTCACACCACTTTTCATGGCTGCCTTGGCATGATATGGCTTCAAACACTGCTGGCAGTGAACACGGAGGATTCCCTTCCCAAAGGGTTTCCAGCAGTGTCCATTCAAAGCGGGGGTTCCCTGAGTGACATGTATTACCGTTTTAAAGCACCTAACGGGCTTAACGGGTCTTGGTTGATTGGTTGGTTGGTTGGTTGGTTGGTTGGTTGGTTGGTTGGCTTGCAAGTGGAAGCAATATCTGTGGCCTTTAGAGTTAATTTTGTTGCACATCGGCGCTGGCTATGGTTCATGTTGATTCACTAGCTTTCTTTCACAAGGACACCTGGGATCACAAAACAAGGCTTGACCCCCCAAAATAAAACAAAAAAAAACACAATACAACACATGAAAATAACATAACAATAAAGCAAGAGACAAGTAACTAGAAACACTGGAAATTGGGGGGGGGCAGTTGGATATGCAATATTTCAGGTCCGGCTTTCTGGGCTCAAAAAGCTAACGATGTGTCGTGGCGCTCTTTCGTTCAGGGCATCAGTGCCTTCTTCATCCTTCTGCACTTGCTGCTGACTTATGCTTGGGTCTCAGTATCGCTTCGCTGTAGCCAACGGTCAATGCTAAAAGCTTTGACCCCAAGGCCGGGAAAAATACCAAAGACCAGGGTAAGTGTTTGGGTAAGGGAGTTTTCTTGCTGGCGCTCAGTGCAAAATGATCAAGGGTGTTGGGAATGAACCTAGGGATTCCCTTGCAGGAAACCACAAGGAATGGTTTATGGGGGTCATTCCCTCATTCCCTGCTGAGAACCAACAAGTTTTGGGGATAACGCAAACTCCCAGGTGGGGGGTTTCCCCTTAGGTCGCAAGAGGTGAATTGAGTCTCAAGTTGCACGGGCTTGGAACATGCAGTGACCGTTCCCGTTCTCGCGAGAGCCGGGATGCTTTAGCAACAGTTGAGGCAAAAGACTTAAGAGCAAAAGAAGTGCTGGCCCATTGCAGATGTGCCAATCAATTGCGTTTCAAAGGGACACGGACCATTTTCAGGTTCTTCCCCTAGGTCCCCCGGTAGTGCCCTTTTACCCTTTTTTGGGGGAGGGTTCCCCTAATAGACTACAGAGAAAAGGGTACCCTTATTCTAACCTGTACTGGACCTAGTCCCTGTTTTTGAGACAAACCCATTTGAAAGTCAACAAACTCGTTTGGGTGAGGCAGCCTTGCTGTTGAGATTTGGGTGGCAGGGGTTCGCGTTCTCCAAAGCTCGAGACGGTGTCCGAGTTCGAAATTCGGTCGCTTCCAAGAGGCTGAGTCTGCTGATGGCAGCTTTGGGCCTTGGGCGACCCAGGGGTTTGTAGGCATCGGTAGTTGGGATGTAACCTCCTCAGTTCTTATCCCCGCATTCACGGGGGACTGATAGGTTATGACTTACAGAGTTTCCAAGAGCTAACTTGGCCGAGAGCAGTTGGGCATGCTACAGTATTTGTTTGCTACTCACAGGGTTTGACATCACGAAGGTGTGCAATAAACGCACCCCCTTGTTCAGCCCCTCCCCCCCATTTGTATTGTCTTCTGGGAAGGAGATTCAAACCGCCCATCTTGGGTTTGGTGTGTCTTGTTTTTTGGGGAACGTGTTGGAAAAAAAGAAGAAACACATAAACTACAACCGACCTTTTTTTTCGTGTGGCGGTTTGTTTGGCGTGTTTCGGGGGGTCAAGGAACAAATCGTTGAAGCACCTGCGTCGCTCAGGTCCTGGGTGGCCCAGGCACCCAATTCGGTTTTGGGGGCTGGAGATGTTTTCTTTCCCACCGTTGCCGCTGCCACTTCTTCTTTTTCTTTTTTTTTGGGGGGGGGGGGGAAATTTGTGTTTTTTTGGTTGGGTTCCCAGCCGTGTTTGTTTGCGTGTGTGTGTTTTTTTTGGGGGGGTTTTCCCTTGTTCTCACCATTTGACGTGGGCCCAAAAGGTTCGCCTTTTGGGCAACTGCTTCCCTTTTTGATGCGTTTTAAGTGGGGCCAGGGCGACCCGGGGCAGGTGATTTGAGGCCCAACCAAGCGTCTCAGTGGCTCCCCCTGAGTTCCGGGAGTCGGCCTTGAGTCGCTTGGGGTTGGTTGCCAAACGGAAGCGAAGTGAAGCATAAGGACATTGAAGGGCTCCTCTTCCAAAAGACACCCATGTTGAAACAACCATGCAGTTGCTATTATTCAAAAGAAAACAGGGAGGTTAGTTTAGCAACAATTCGAAGCCCCGAACGTAGGTAGCACCCCTGGTTGATTTCGATGGAAGAGTGTCCCCTTGTGGGGGTTCAGACCGCTTGAGAGAACACCACCCCCCTGTTAATAGAACAGGTTCTGCTTAGATCCGGGGCCAACATGGGCAATGTCAACCTGGGTTGAAGTCTACCTTGGGATCAACTCAGTTGCCCAAAGCCGAGCTTTGACCTTTGGTGTCCCTCTGACCATGTTAAGCAGCGACCACAAAAGAGTCACATGTTCTGGACTTTTCGGCAACCGAGTCAAAGGAACCCTGGTCCACAATATCTCAAACACTGATTCATCGAATGCTGTCAGCAGAATCGACCTCGACTCTACATTCGTCCGAAAGGTGCGGGACACATGAATTCAGACAGGTGTTCTACCCCCTACTCCAAATACCCACCTGTTTTGAGGCCTTTTTTTTGGCAGGACCTGGCTTTCCAGGGTTGCACCTCCTGTTTTTTCCACCCAGGGGCTGAAAACAACTCATAGCCTGACATTCAAGAGGGTGCCTTTTCTACTCAGGGTTGACATGTGGCTATGGGTCGAAATTGTTACCCAAAATGGCTTGCCCGGGTAAATGGAAACAATGGTTGCTAAAACCTGCGGTCCAATTCCTGGCGGTTGAATTTTGACCCATACCCATGTCATACGCTGCCCTGGGTGTTCGGCTGTTCCCGTGGGTTGACGGCCGCGTGTGGAGAAAAGCTGTGCCATGAGCCAGGCATGATTACGGTGGCCCTGGTGCTCGCCGGGAAGCCCAAAGGGTTTTGTCGGGCCCCTTCTCCATGGTTGTTGTTGGGAAACATTTTTCCGATTTTTGCTTGTTGTGGTTCAGTGGTTGAAATCCAAATCCACTTAACTGCTAAGATTTGTTTTTTGCTGCCCTTCCAACGTCAACCAAATCTCGTGCGGGTCTGGGACAAAGGGGTCAGGACATGGTCAGCAAACCACGTGCTGAAGTGAAGATTGTGAGAGCCTTTTCCTGTTTTGGTTTTAAAGGGAATCGATTTCACTACTGGAAATAGGTGAAGCAAATGGAAGGTCAGCAAGCCACGATGCAGGTGGTGTTTTATTGGGGCCCTGAACCTTTTGGAGTCAAATGTTTTTGTTGTTTTTATTTTCCAAGGATCCCAGTAAGTTCGGTTTTGACACCAGCAAACCAGGATCAATAAATCTTGGTTGCAAAAGCGGGGGGGGGGGGGGAGGGGCAACCTATTTCAGAGGGGACCCAGATGACTTGTTGGGGAAACACTTCCTTGTTACCCCACGAGGTTAACTTTATTTCGGCCGCAGGTCAATATAGGGGTTTCTCAAACCTTCGGAAGTGTCCCCGAAGCTCTTTTCTAGGGTTCCTTACTCCCATAAAAAAGGCAAGTACCCATTTTAGATGATGACAATCCTGAATGATAAGCAAAGGTGGTTAGAGGAAACCCATTGTGTCAATGGTGGGAACTGAACCCTGCCATCCTGAACGGTAAACAAAGGCGGGAACTGAACCCTAAGCTGTTTGGTTTCCTTTTTGCTTCCCCTTAACCTAAAAGGTTGAAGGCTTCGATTTCGAAGGATCCCGGCTGAGTTGAGTATTCAGCGTTTGGTTGTTGTGAACATTCAACAATCCCTGGCAAACGATAGAGAACTCGGGAAAGACAAAAACACGGACACCTCTCAAAGCCGAAATTTGTTGATGTGGGGTCGGACATGTTCTTTGTAACATCACGCGTGCCTATTGGGTCGCGAACTTCGGGGCTTCCAAGTATTAAAACATTGAACAAGGCGCTCGGTAGGAGCCCCCAACCTTGAAACAGGGCAAATTGGATATAGATTCATAATTATATATATATATATATGGGCGTGTCTTTCTTTAGGATTCGGACCCCGTGTTCCTTTATGTGTCCTTTTAATCCCACAAAAAAAGGGGAACCTCAAAGAAAGATGCAGACAATAATACAAATTATATATATATATACGTACACGTGTTTTATACACCCAGTGTTTTTTTAGACTTAACATTTGACTTTCTTGCAGCTTCGGCTTTCCTTTTCACAGCGCCGAGCGCCTAACACAACCAAGCAAGAGGTGCCCTCACTATAAGACGTAGCCATGTCTACATGACATCATACCAATATATATATATATATATTAAGTATATATTATATATATTATATATATACATGTACATAAGCATGCTCAGTATTTTCTAATGCCCCACGGCTTATTGTAGCTTTGGCTTTGCTTTTGGCCACACTTTGTTCGTCTTTCAAATGAGGGTTTTTCAGCCTTCCTTCAGGGTCGGGAATGGAGGCTGTGACCTCGAATCTGCTTCCAAGGTGATGTTGACCGCATATGAATCAACTTCTGTTTATTGATGGGCGTTTTCCTCCAGTGATGATTCCACACTAAACCCAGTGCCTGGAAAGTGTTTCGGAGCGTTTTTTGAGTGGCTCCGAAAGCGCAGATGGAAGAGCTGAAAGCGATCAATCGCAGCCATGTGGGTTCCTCCTCAAAAACAGACCCATTTGCCAATCTCCCCGCAGCTCCTTCCCCTGAATGGTCGCTTTCCGGGATTGAACCATGGCGTGAACATAATTTCTGTGAACTTTGTTGGCCAATCCACTCGGTCGAAATTGAGGAATGCAGCCCAGAGGAAACATGGGGCCCCCCCTTGGGGGGTTAAATGCAGCCAAGCGGAACATGGGGGAGTGTTCATGGTTTCCCTTTGCGTCACCCCCGCCCCTTTTTGGGGGTTTCGCCCAAACACACCAAAGACCTTCCCAATACATCTACTGGATCCTCAGCATTTGGCCAGTATAGGTATCCATTTATTGTCCTTTTGGTTTTTAAAGGGTGTTTTTTTGGTTACCTAGAGTGTGTTTTTTTGTTTTTATTTCTTTTTGGTTTTTTAACGGGTGTGTGTTTTTTGGTTCCCGGCTTCGGCTTTCAATGGAAGACCCGACCCCGAAGCATTCGACACCCCGGGAATCGGCGGTTGGGACCGGGTCTCAAAACCAGGTTGTTTGAAGGCCCTAAATCAATCGGGAGCCTCTGGGTTACCTAGAACATCAGGTAAACGGATCCACTGGGTTGGTCATGGCAGGTTTACGACCTCTGAAAAGCAAGCGGTGTTTTTCCATCAAAGCTGGGGTCTAAGGACCCTTTGCTCGGGGGGGTGGGGAGGTGGCTTGGAGCAACGCAGTACCTAGACACACAAAATCCGATGTTTAACGATGGGCTATAGCCACCCCTAGCAACTCAGTGCCTCACGCAATTCCAAGTGAAACATGGCTCATAGCAGCCCAATGGTCGGTGCATTCCCCGTTTTATGGGTACTCAGTTGTTCAGTGGCTCCAATTCTGTTTCCCCTTTTTTTTGGGTGGCTGCCCCACTAAAAATTCGGTCCAAGCCCAAAAAAGCATTTCCAATCCTCTTTTTTTTCCAGGGTCACTGAACAACTGAGCCAGGGGTGGTTGATTTCCCCACAAGGGAACCCCCTGGGTTTATGTCGACCTTGGGGTAGTCAAAAAACGGAACCCTGTGGTTTGAGGGTCGAGGTGCTTGAAGCCGAGGCTGTGAGCGCCATATGGGTCTTCCAAAGGCCCGTCCGGATTTTGGTCTCGGGTCTCCAGGGATGGGATCGGGGGAAAAGCTCTACAAAAGGTTTCTTGGCTTTTCCCAGCCCTCCGGTTCCTTTGCCTTTTTGTTGGATCTTTTTAGTTGGTTTAGTAGTTGGGTTTCCGTATTAAGCCCCGGTTCCTGAGCTTTTTTTCCATTTTCTTAGTTGGTTTAGTAGGGTTTCCGTATGAAAACCCACTAGATTTTAACTCGTCACTTTTAGCCTGGCGTCTGAGAGCCCAGGCATCCGGGCATGTCCTTTCTTGTGGCTGCCCTTTCGGCTCCCATGAGCTATTCAACCGCGTCCTAGTCCCTCGTTCACACCGACTTGCAGGTGCGTGTCAGGATATACATGTATATTTTCTGTGTTTGTTTCTTCTGTTGACTTTTTATAGTGTTGCCGGAAACTCGAGCAAACGGTGGAAAGGACGCACACACCCACAAACTTTGGGGTGCTTCAAAACGGGCGTCCGCAAAAAAGGAGACACCCGTATGCGCTTGTTTTTGGGCTAATCAACTCAGGAAGAGGGCTGTCAGACCGAGGCCGCCCTGCTGGGGATAAATGTGCCGTTGTGGATTCGCGGGCGATGTGGCCCCATGGTGAAGGTCTTGAAAACTCGGTCCGCTTTAGTTCCTGCTTGTGAGTAGAAATTTGACCAGGTCAACACTCCCGCATCCCAGCTACCAGCAAAAAAAGGTCTCCAGCTTTCAAAAGACTCCCATTTGGGCGGTGCCTTTTTGAGGCTACCCTTTTGAAAGGGCTTTGCAGGGAAGTTCTAAAAGGACCACCACTTTCGGGGGCCCTCTAAAGATTTTGGGTGCCCAATTCTTGGGACCACCACCATTTTGGGGGGTCCCCCCAAACAAAGCAGAACAGGGAACCCTGGTAGCGCGCTCCTGCAAGAGATCAAGCCTCACACACGAAAAAACACCCAATTTTTGGGACAACTGCGATTTTGGGGAGCCCCCTAAACAAACTCCGGGGGTCCTCTAAAAAAAGACGGAGGCCTTCCAACAAAACCGGGGGGGGGGGGACAACTGCCGTTTTGCGGGGCCCTCTAAGAAACTCCACTTGAGCGCTCACTTGTGTGTGGCTCAAAATTAAACAGGAGGGGCAAACCGCAGGTTTTGGGCCATGTTTCCACTTACCAGGGCAACCCATTTTGGAATTCCGGTTTTTTGGTTGCCACAGCCACTTGTAACAAAACCGGGGAAGCGACGCCCATTTTGGTCGGTTCGGTGGACCGCTCGCGTGTGCGAAACGCAGGTCGCAGTTCAGGGCGCTGGGCCAGCAGGAGGACGTAACCCAAAGAAGTGAAGGGAAAGGCTACTCCTTTGTGGTCTTTGGTGTTGCTTTCGGGGTCTGGAAGTTTTTTGTTTTTGTTGTTGTTGTTTTTTTTTTGGGGGGACAGGTTCATGTTTTTTTTTTTGGCGTCTGTTCGGTTTGGTGCTTTCCTGTTTCCGGGGATCAACGCTGCACTTTGGTGGGTTCATGTGTTTGCCGTTTCTTTGTTTTTGGGGTCTGCTCAGTTTTTGTGAGAAGACTTTTGTCACTTTTCCGGGCGTGGTTGCCATTTAGGACACGAAGAACAGCTTGGACTGTTTTTTGGCCACTCGATCAGAAGTGAGCAGGTCGGAATTTGGGGAAAACGTTTGGGTCAGTTAAACTTTTTTTTGGCTGGACGAAATCCTGCACCACTTTATCCGTGAGAAACCATTGTTGATAGGCATCTACAGGGGAATCGTCATCCCAAGGATTCTTTCGTGGTGCGAAATGGATTTTGTTCATCCACAGCATCACCTTTACCGCTGATTTGGAGGGTCACCTTGCAAAGCCGCTGGTTTTGCGATGTATCTTTGAAGGATCCGAGCTCGCCATGATGTGGTTTGCTTGCTTAACTAGGTCCCCCAGTAGGGCCCGTTCTCTCCCCTTTTTTGGGAGAGGGTTCCCCTACTTTTTAGACTACGGAAAACAGGTGAAGCTTTCAGAATTATCGGCGTAGTAAACGTGCAGACTAGTAACGGTAGTAAGTCCCCACACAGGAACTACCGTACGTACAACCAGGCTGTTCACATGAATTTGTCCATCCACAGGTACTTCTGCTTGTTTAGCCGTTGGCCTCACAGCCAGGTCGAATATTTGGAGGATGTACAATCCTGGCCTGGCCTCATTCTGGGGACGGACAGAATCCATGTTGCACCATGTAAGATACCCTGGATTCGGGATGTTTCCCCTGTAAATTCCAACAAACGTGATGATTTCAACCATGGTTTCTTTGCGTCGTGCGAACGGGTTTCGTTCATCCACATTGACCTCGGGAGGAGTTGCTGATGCAGCACCGGGCTTTCGCCGCTGAGGCTAGGTCCTTTACCTTGATGCCGTACTGGCTTTGGTACCGTTGTAGAATTTCAGATGTGTTTGTGCATCCCGTCCCCAAGAAGCGCGCAAACGCGATTTTAAGATTAGCGCTAAACTAGTGGGTGGTGCTTCTGGATTTCACGGGGTCTACATTAAGGCCTGCATCAATTAGTTTCTTCAACCCCGTAGAACGAAATCCGTTCGCACCTGATTTCCCTGTAAATACAAACAGTCATGGTTTGCTTCGTGGACCGGTTCTACTTAGATCCCAGGTCGCGATTACATAAGTCTGTCTCAAAATAGGGTCCGGGATTTAAAGGGGAAACTGAAAGGAAGGACTCGGTCCCCGTTGCTTGAGAACCCATTTTTTTGTTGGAAATACCAACATCCAGTGGATCCCAGGCGTTTCGCCAGTATTGTAGGAAGCCAGTTGTTCGCCTTTTACTTCTTTGGTGATTAAGTGGTTTCCTTGGGTATCTATAGGTAAATGAATCCAGTGTCTTTGTAGGGACTCCCCAAAATTGTGATTTCCCTTGTGGTTTCCCTTTGAAACCTGTCAAGAAGGAATACCCTCCAAGCGCTTTTTAAGGCCTTATTTGGGCTCGAGTGGAAGCACCACAATGACCTTTGGGTGGCTGGATGTGCACTGGTGGTACTAGAACAATTTGGGCCACAGCTGTTGCACATATCGAAAATACCGGCCACGAAGGTTGCAGGTGAGTGGCTTGAATATGGCGTGACACGGCGACCATAACAACCAGCTTGTGCCTGTGCCCCTACCTCCCCCAAAGCCAGGCCGCATGATGTTTGTTGTTTGTCTTTTGTTCAACTGATGGCCGGGCGGAGGTATTGGGGACGGTTCCAGCATGAACCTGAGCACCTCTGGCTGAGCTTCACCATCTAATGTATTTTGTGAGATACGTTCCATGGTCGTTGTGTTCAATACAAAATCTGATGTGGGGTTGCTTCTGCCATCCAATATGCAATGTGGGTGTGTTCCATGGTGTACTTGGGTTTAAGCGAAGCACCCCAAGGTGGTCGCCTTTTATTCCCAGCTAGTGGGACGTTCAAAGGTTGACCAATGACCTATTGGGTGGACCCTTCCCGCAACACACATAGAAGAGGCCCCTTCCAGCTTCTTTCATTGTGCAATTGGTCAGCTGTTTGCCTTTGAAGGCTTCTGGGTGCTTGCTGGGTGCTACATAGCCAGTGTCGCATTTTTCCATAAGGAAGCCACTTTTCCAGACCCCCGATTTAACACCCAGCTTGATTCAAAGAGGGCTGACTGTGCTGGTCCGAGCCACGAATGATTCGATGGTCATTGGGCTTCTATCATCCTACCTGGAGTCTCCTGCTGACCCTTTCAGAATGGGGTCATTTCCCAGGATATTATTCTAAAAGGAACGTAGAATTCCAAAATGGGTCTAAGCCCAAGCCAGGTTTGGAGTATGCCTCTGACCCAGGCGATCCCGCTACAGCTGTGGCTCAAAAAAGTGGTACCCATTTTTCGGCCCCTTGGATAGAAGCAAATGATCAACACCTGCGTAACCCCAGCTCAGTTAATTTTGCCATGTGCCGGGACCAAGATGATTTGGGTCAAGCAATTGTGATTTTGTCTTTGGAAGGAATGAAAATGGACCACATCCACCGATCTTAGTCCCAACATGTGAAAAGCAGCAAGAAGACAAGCTTTTTAATCAATCAGCGAACAACGCCGTTCAGTAGAGTCACCATGATTGCACAGAACTCACAAGATGTGTTTTAAATGAGCAAGAATGGTACCATCTCCCCCCTCCCCCCCGGACCCCCCTGTAGCGCAAACAGGGCTCAAAGGATACTGATACATTCCTAAGAAGTCAGAATGACAAGGCGCGGAGACTGATTCTGATGTCTCTTTCATGGCTGCGCAGCTATTCTCTGTGAGAATGCGGGTTAAGCCACTACATCGCTGTAAGGGTCCATCGTGTACAATTCAAGTAACACCCCCCCCACCTGCTCCGATCTTGGTCCCGACGCATACCTTAATTTTGAGCCACCCAAATAGAATCACTGCGACTGCAGATTTCAGGTTGAGCGGGCGTGGGAGAGGCGGGCTTGGGGCCGAGAGGAATTGCGGGAGAGGGTGCGAAAGGGCGCGATTTCAGTTCCTATCCTCCCAAGAACACTCATGGAACCTGCGGGGACGAGCCTGGACCTGGAAGACAATGTTCAAGGGAAAGTTGTGCAGGATCCATATTTTTGCTTGGAGGACAAAGGGAACTGAGATGGAATAACGTAACTTGTGACAGATCCTCTATTCAGCAGTCACCAATCCATTCGAACCTCCTAGTAGGGTAGGGGGTCTATGCAAAATGGTCCCTTTGGGGCGGCCTCCACCATGCTGTGTGAAGCAATTGGTCCAAGGCCAGCTTGGAAACTACAACAATAGCACCCTTGTAATGTGTGCGGATTGCACCTCCATCAACTCAGCATGCTGGAGTTGCATTGGTGTTTCCTGCTTGGTATTTTGGGAGATGATGTGGGGCTGAGGTTGGGGAGCTGGCGCTGATGGCTGCTACGTGAATGTGGGGTCAACCCTAAGGGGGTGAACAATCCCAAATGGCTAGCGGCTATCCACTTACTGTGTTGGCCGAACATCCAAGTAGCACAAACAAAACAAATGGATGGCAAATCCCATGGATATCGGCTGAAAGCGTTTGGCCGAGGACATTTTGTGAGGGATCCCCAAACTTTGTGAAAACAAGGGTACCGTCAAAAAAGACAGACTCACAATGAATTCGTTCTCTGGGAGTCGGACAATTGGACGCTTGTTTGGTTTAGAGATGGTGCCCATGCCCACTGAGGAGGACTTACAATTAAACGGGTTACAACCAGCCACCAACAACTTACTATCTTGGCCGAAAACGTGAGTAGCCTCTGGACACAACCCCTGTCGGTTGTTTCGTGCCCGAAGTAGTTCCAAGTAGACTTTACGGGGTGGGCAATGCTCCTGCTTCCCCCCCTCATGGCTGGAATACCATGGCTGGAATACATTTCCAAGATTGGTAACTGTTTGTGTTTTTGCAGGTGGTGTGCTTGGGGTGTGGGTGTGGGTCTTTTTGTAGGTTTTTCCCGCAAGGTGTGTGGATGTGTGTAAAACATGTATGACTCCTGGATTGTTGTGACTTCGTTTTCAGGTGTGCTTGGTGTATTTTTCAGGACTGTTGGTACCTTGTGAACATTGAGCGTTGTTCAATCACTTGCTGGTGCTCTTCACGCAGGGAAGGAGGGAATGGACCTGGAACTCCCCTTCATTGGAAGCCAGTATGGTTTCTGTTTGGTCCCCTTTTGAGTCACAAACAACACCCGGGTAGATGAAGGTTTGTAAGGGACAATCCCAACCACAAATGGCTGGGAACATCCGCCTTCTCAATTCTTTACATGGCTCTGGGTAGACCATTTTCATACCGGGTGTTGATTGTGACTCTTTTGCACCTTGGGAGCATACGCGCCCAACTGCCAGGTCCCACGCGCACGATGAGAGAAGGAAGGGCAGAGAGGCGAACTCGGGGCCCGCAGTTTTTCCAAACTCCCCTCACTCAAGCCGCTGGACCCGCTTTAGTTGGTAATGTTCAACCCCAGTTCAATAGGGGGTGGCGTTCCCATCCAACAGGGAGAACTCCCACCGCCCCTCTTACCCCAGAAGCGGCACCAAAGCCTGCAGCCGGGCGCCGGGCCAGACCTCCCTGGCTCCGTGGGATCCACCAGCCTCTCAGATTCTCCGCGAGCAACGCCATCATTGCTTCCCGCGCGCTGTTTTCCTGCATCGAGCAGACGCCGCAGCGCACCCGATCCGTGCCTGCTATGGAATCCGAGAATCCGAGCTGCTGGAATCGCTGGTAACCCGCTTAAGAGTCCCCCGAAGTGGGTCAACCTTGTTATAAGGCTGTACATTTCACCTGGAACCCCAAACAGGGGCAACCCAAAAAGAGATTCTTCCAACACATGTTACTTAGGGCGTGCAAAAGGGAACAACGGGAACCACCCATTTTTGGAAATGGAGCCGTTCCTTTGAGAAACATCAAACCTTGCCGCTGCTTTTTTGCAAATGCTGCTACTTGGACGTTGGGCCAATTTCGATAGTGGCTAGCTACTTGAGTTCTAGTTCGGGAATATCAGGCTTCCCCCCACTGAACGCGGGACTTACAAGTGGGTTCCAACCGAACGGTTGCCAAGAACTTACTAACTTGGCCGAACACCCAAGTAGGCGAGGGCGGAATCCTACGAGCAATGGGCATCTAGAACAAGTTGAATGAGCGCTGAAATCAGGCCCTTAGTTGATGCCATCATGCCAGCACAACGTACTGGATTACAAACCAGGCACATAAAGGGTAGGCCCTGAGATTAAGGGTGCATTGCGAAGGGCATTTCCCCGACCAGGCCAAAAGAGACTATGCCCAGTGCTTCCTCGACTAATTATACTTCACTGTTCTCGGCATGTTTTTTAGTTTTTTAGTTTTCTGGTTCTGTTCATTTCTACTGGGGGTCTGCAAAAAGCAAAGTTTTTTGCTACCACACCAGGAGTAAAAGGGTATACTGTTCACGGCCTCGACTATTAACAAAAAACAAAAGACTATTAAAAGTCATGTCCCCCGACCATGAGAAGGAGAGCTAGGGAATCTTGGCCTGCAGCACCCTAGCCTTCCTCGACCATATTCTAGACCCGCCTAGACCCAAGAAAAAAAAAGGCTATGAATAAAAGGTACGGCCCTCGGCGGGAACAATGGAGATCTCCAAAAGAGTAATGGTGGACCCGAAGTTCAGCTTGCCATGGGGTCCTGCGCATGTTGTTGTAGCTTTCTTATCAGGTGATGTTACATGAAAACCCGTCACATGTGCTCTGCAAATGGCAGGCTTATCTGTAAGCATGACTAAATATAGCAGTAAGCATGTTCCTGACCACGCAGCGCACTGCCATCCTTGAATGGATAATTTTCTGCGTTTTTGGCAAAGGTTTGAACACAAATTCAGCGACAACTGTTCACTAGTTAGCTCAAGATATCGGCAGTCCGCATGATCCCTGGCTTCAAAATAGAATGCATGCTCCGGAAAACGACATGACCGTGCACAAACCAGAAGGCTGTAAAAAGGAGAACCAGTGTGTACACCTCCTTTGTGAGTGAGGGGTAGACATCCCTCGGTATTGGATGCCTCACTCCCTGAGTTCTTGGACTTTGGGAAGACCATGTGAGTGGTAAATGAAAAGTTAGAATTACTTTTTGTTGGACCCATCCACTCGAGCGGAAGGCGAGGCGGTAGGTTGGTTTAGGGCCTGGCGCGCCGCGGCTTTCAAGAGGCGCCGGCGCAAGCGCATGCTCCCAGCGTGGAAGCCTCGGTGCAGTGCAGCGTCGGGCAGTTTCTGTGGGGGGGGGGTTGGGTTGGGTTGGGGCGTTACGGGTCGGGGGGTGGTTTTGGGCGCCCAAGTTTTGACAAGAAACAGGGTTGCCCCTTCCCAACTTGTCCATATTTGTTATTCAGAGTTGGAGCCAACTTGAATGAAACGTGGATGGCGGACAAATTCGTCCCCGCCGAAGTCTGATGTCCACCAAAGGGTCCCGAATCAAAATTCACACCCATCTCGATGGACTCCCCATTACAGTGATAGAGTAGTCATGGGAGCCAATTCCTGAGCAGAATGCACGGGTTCGGAGGTGTCTCACATATTGTTCCGTCTCCATTGGCGTAGCCGCATTTTTAGAGTCACTTGTGAATGTTCCTACTCCTTGTTTCGCTTTTGTGGATCATAGTACTTGTGGATCTTCTCGGTGTTTGGCCAAGTTAGTAAGTTGCCGGCAGCCTACGTAAACCTTGTAAAAGGGGGTTAGAACACAAGGTGCTAACCACGTGTTAACTTGGCGAATCGAACATCCAAGTAGTTTGCCCAGATTGAACGTGTGCCCACCCTTCCGGCCGGTAAAAAGGTGCGCACGAGGGGTGCTAGCCACGAACTGGGCTGGTTATTTACTCGCCCACTCGCACTCTGCCATTCGCTTGTACGTGTTTAATTTTACCATGTTGGCTGCAAAGGAAATCTATCTATCACTCTACTGGAGGACTGGAGTTTTTTTGTTTCAGGGGGCTTCTGCAATTGGAAGCACGTTGCTGTGGTCATCCAAGCGGCAGGTGACTTTCTAGCTCGAGGCTCGAGCTAGGTTCTTTGGAAGAGGAAAAAGGTTCGAACTTTCCGAGGCGCCTTTTGCATGGTTTTCCCCTCAAACCTTCGTGCCGTTTTTGCTTCCTTCTGCTGAAGGGTCTCCTTTGTTGCTGACCGTCACGCTTGTTCGCCAGCTTATTGCAAGGAAGTGGATGGTGGGAAGGTTCCAAGACCAAAATCGGTACCTAGAGTCTCCATGACCCTTTAAACATGGTTGGTCATTACCCAAAACTTAAGGGGTTATGACCCTTTTTTGGGGGTCACGGAGACTCTAGGTAGATGTGTTGTTTTGAATGGCATCTTCAACAAGCGACATGTCAGATTCAGCGCCCCTTGTTCTTTGGGTGCGGCCGAGGCAGACGGCTCCACTGCCAAGAAGCGCAAGAAGAAGAAAGCGCGGGAAGACGACGAGGAGATGCACGTGACGCGTACCACTTGTGTTGGCACATGTGGGTGTATCTTTTTCCGGAAAATCTCATGAATTGGTTGTGGTTGTTTTGATTTTTGTGGTTTCCCTTTGAAACAGCCAGAAGAAGGCACGCTTCGTAGACGAGCAGCGGACAAAATGATGCGAGGACTGACAAACTGTTCTTCTACTTGCTGATGATTTTGTTTGAAAAGAACATGGGCTCCGCCAGATTTTTCCCCCCACAACCAACGGGAGAACCCCAATCGTCCCGTATTCTTTGGTGAAACGGTGGTTTTCGCCGGTGTGTCATGCAGCTGCGGGCCATGCGCAACGCTTGATCTACGAGCCTTTTGGAGGCCGTGCGCTTGATGACGCACCTCTACTGTGGATGGACGAAATCCATTGCGGGCTGTTACAGACTGTACAGCCGACCAAGTCCCTTTTGGTGTGGCTAAGTCATGATGTTAATGGTTCACAGTGAGCTACCGTGTGCCTTGCTCATCCTTCTTCAATCTTTGTGTTGGAAGATACCTGCAGATCAGAAGAGGCAAGTCAGCGACACATGCTAGGAAGACTCAGTTGTTCAGTGGCTCCCTTTTTCCCCTGTTTTTGGTGGCTGCCCCACTAAAATGGTCTTCCCAAAAAAGGGTTCCCTTTTTTTTCCAGGGTCACTGAACAACTGAGAAGAGGACCTTTGGGTTCCATGTTTCCCCCTGTTTGAACCCAGGCACAAAGTGGCTGGAGTGCATGATTCGTCCTGAGTCAGTGCCCGAAGTAAGTCGGACGACAAGACTGAGACCCTTTCTCTATGGCAATTGGTTGGATCGTTGCACCATTGGACCCACAAAAAATGACCTAGAGTGTCCATGGTCCATGACCCCTTAAACAGGGGTCATGACCCCTTAATTTTGGGCAATGACCATTTAATTACATTGTTCAAGGGTAATGCAAAAACTCCGTTTTTTTTTTTCAGAGGGGTCATAAAACAGCATTTTGCGGGGCGACCAAGCCTTTTTCCAACATGTTTGTTTGGAGGTTTTTAAGCCCAGGCGCTCTTTTTGGTGGCCTAGGGTCCAGCTAGGTGCCCTTTCTCACCCTTTTTTGGGGGGCTTCCTCCCCCTACTAAAATAGACGTCCTGAAAAAAGTGGGTACCCTGATTCTAACCTCTCTACTGGAGGACCTAGTTAAGTTCCCTCCTCTTGTCAACCATTTGTAGTCATGGCCCGAAGGGTAATCACTGAAAAACTTTTGAGCCAACACCCAAAACGGACCTTGTGCAGGGCATGGTCTACTGGAGGACCTAGTGCCAGTTTTGCGTTTTTGTTTTGGTTGGAGGGGCGCTTCCGTCCTAGGAGACCTTCATCGTGGATGACGAGCTGGAGGCGGAGGCGTGAGACTCGTGAGACCCGAAGCCCACGGGTGGCAGGGCTTTTTTCGGCTTTGGAGTTGGCCGCCCCCGGGTTTTGGCGCTGGAAACCGCACGGAACACCTCCGTTTTACGTGGGGTACCCAATTAACAAAAGACTCCCAGATGGTACGGGATCGAAGGCGAAAAGGAGATTGCTCTACTTGGAGTCTCCACACCCTCAAATAGGGTTAACTCTGCATAAAGCCCATTTAAGGGACTCACCCTTCTGGGCAGCCAATTTTGAGCTCTTTTTGCGCTTTTTTGCCGAGGTTGCCACTTGTTCGGCCGTTGTTGTTTTTGACGGGACATCATGAGGACACCCACTCGTTTTCGGGGCCTCCCGGTCCGATTTTCCAAAAAGGACGAGCCACCCGAGCCGAACGTCGAGCCAGCGCCTCCAGGTGGTGGAGGACTTGGAGGACTTTCTTGAGCACAGCCGGCTGCAGGGGGCCCAGAAGCCAAACGGAACGGAACGGCACGGCGCTTCGGTTGAATCGGTCGATTTGGCCTTGGGTTCCCTATATTCCTAGAGTCTCCTTCTGACCCCTAGAAAAGGGGGTCATAACCCCTTACTTTTAGGTAATGACCCCATTTTTAAAGGGTTATGGGGACTCCAGGTTTCCCTCGTTGATGGCTTTGAGCATCACCAAAATGTTTGCACCTTTGCAAGAGTTTTACCTTTGGTGGGGCGATGTTTAAAGGGGAAATATGGCTGTGGGTCAAAGATCGGCCCAAATTGGCCCCGAAACCAAAGAACAATTCCTGTGGTTCCCTGGTGGTTGAATTTGACTCGCACCCATATAGGGAGCCCTGCTTGCTTCCCCAGAATTAGCTCCCCCTTTTCCTTTTTTGCTTTTGTGGGGTCCCCTTTGTTTGCCACTAACCAGGCAAAAAAGATATTTGTTTGCTGGGGCCCGATTTTTCCAGCCTAGTTTGGTCAGTTTGGTGTCCTTTTTAGGTCACCCTGGACTTCGTCGGTCTGGGGTCAGTTTCAGGAAGTCCAATCATGCTCCAATTGACCCTAGCAAAGGACACCCTTTAGCGGGTCAGGCAGGGTTTTCCACCAACGTCCCAGTTTAACCAGTTTGCACCCCAGATTCTTGTAGAGAGTAGTTGGAACCAACACCTAACATCCAAGCCACAAATCCAAATCACCAAGGGGAGTGTGTACAGCGCGGTGTGTGTTTTGAGCAGAGTCAAAGAATCGACGATAATGTGTATCTAGAGTCTCCATGAATTTTAAAAAATGGTTGGTCATTACCCAAAATAATGGGGTCATGACCAACCATTTTTCAAGGGTCAGAAGGAGACTCCAGGTACATGGGTATGGCTCGTTTGGAAACGAAAGGTACTCTGTCCAGCTCGGTTTAGGAAGCGCAAAGGAACGGCCACCCATTCTGGAGTCGCGTACCCATATGGCTGTGGGTCAAAAATAGGTTCCCCAAATGGAACCCCAGTAAGTGGAACCATGGACCAAAACCTGCGGTCCCCTGGTGGTTTAATTTTGACCCATACCCACACCTCAGGAACAGACAATTGGCCATTCCTGTTTCTTTGATGATTCGGCGAACGCCAGATTAAGTGGTTTGCCCCCCTCAACGAGATACATGGATTTGTCTTCTCAAGCGGTTTCCCCTCCCTTCGGCCCTCTTTCTGCTTTGTAGCTTTGAACCTGCGGGCCATCCTTGGAGCCTCTCCCGTGCGCGAGTCGACGAGTGGCCGAGGCGACAAGCGCTGAAGAAGACCGCGGATGAACTCAGGGAGAGCCAGCGGCGCAAAGAGGAGCTGTGGATGCCCGGGGTGGGCCATTTGCTGAAACACCTCTCGTGCTATCCCCCCCCCCTACTGGGTAGATTTTTGGACAGGGGGCTCAAGCAAATGTGTTTAGCTTGCTGCTTCTCAGTAGGAAATCAACAGAGTTTCTGGTTCATGGGGGTCATTCCCTCATTCCCTGCTGAGCACCAGCAAGCTAATTAGGGACCCTTTGCTGAATGTCGTTTAGGCGGGGATTTGTGTCCACCCACCATTTCTGAGGGGATTGCCTATTGAAGTTCATAGCCATGTGTTTGAACTGTTTCGGAAGCTGCCCGTTTCGGAGGAAACTGCCTTCGGGGGAAACTGCCCACCCGCCATTTCCCTCAGTTCTTCAACTCAAAAGTGTCCCTGAAGTCTTTTGAGGACGCTGTATGGATGTTCGGCCAAGTTTGTAAGTGGTTAGCCACTTGGGGTATAACCCCCTTATAACAAGGCAAACCCCACTTAGGGGACCTTTAAGCGGGTTATAACTTAGTAACCTAGGTTTTCCAACAACTTAATAACTTGGCGAGTCGAAAACTTTCAGGGAGCATCAGCAATTAGCATTGTTTTGTTTCCTGGCACGCCGCCGCAATTGGGAGGAACCAACAAAAACGGCGGCGCAACAGGTTTGAACTCAGGTCTCCGATCCCAAAAGGCGTTTACATTTGGGTAACTAAATATGAGAAAGGATCTTCTGAATCCTCCGTCTCCGGGTTATTTCGTTTTTATTTTTTTGTTCCCCCCGTTAGTGGGAGTCTCCGAATTATACGTTAAATCTCCACGACTTGGCAGATCCAGGCTGAAAGGATTTGTTTTCCCCATTTTTTCCCAGGGATCCTTCTTTCTAGAAAACCTCCGCAAAGCTGGGGAGAACGCCCGGTTTTTGGAAAGAAGGCTGGTTGAAAGAATGGAATCGGACTGAACCCCTAGAAAAGTCTGATTTTCCATAAGCCCAGGCCAAGCGATGCGCCCAAGCATTGTTTGGGGCAAGGCAGGGTTTGAAGTTCACAGGGCTTGCAAGTCAGGTGCCAACAAGCTCGGTTCAAATGGTCAAGGGCCCACCGGGGCTTGACTGACTTCACTTCCTGGACTCTACCTTTTGGGGGTTGTTGCTTGCCGTTTTGGTCAACATCGTTCGGACTTCTCGGGCTACTTGGGTGCTCGACTCGCCCAGTTAAGTGGTGATTGTCACCACGGGGTATAACCTCCTGGTGAATGAGCTATAACCCAGGTTACAAGTTAGCTATAACCTGGTTGTAAGTAGGCTATCACCCAGGTCACTCGCCCAGGTCACCAACCTCCTACTACCTTTTTGGCTATAACCTGGTTGTAAGTGGTTACAAGTTGGCTAAGAACTGGTTGTAAGTAGGCTATCACCCAGGTCACTAACCACTCACTACCTTGGCGAATCGAGCACCCCAGCCCCCAAAGCACCGGAAGGAGAAGACCTCTCCGGCCCCGCCGGCGCAGGTGTGGGCATAGGGTCCTTCGAGGTTCTAATCAGGGTCTGTTTGGAAGAAAGCCCACGAATCTTGGAACCAGCCATCCGGTTCCTTAGCTTGTTTTGCCTTTTAGTGAAATATGGGGAATCAGGCCACTTTTGGAGAGGAACACCCCCCTATTAATAAACTGGCCGGAGTTGATTGATATGGGGTTAACATTAAACAGGGACCCACCTCACTAATATGACTTGGGGAGTTGTCAATCAGGGGTCAACATGGCATTTGTCAATCAGGGGTCAAAATGGCACAGACCCGCTTTTCTTTCGGGGTATATGTAGAAAAAGCACGCATATTTTCCATGGCAAATAAATCCGTTCTTGGTGTCAGGGTGTAGGACTCCAGGTATTTGTTCTTTGCAGGTCTTTGATGCTGGCTGCCCTTAGAAAACACCCGTTCTCCCAGGCAAGAAACCGGACGCAGTCGCCGTCGTGCGTCTTTGAGCCGTTGGGTCCAACAAAATTGAAGCATGCGGATAGATTGATGCAAAAACAAGTTGCCGGCGTCAGGGATTCTGACCAAGTCTCATGCAAGCCCAGTTGTCCAGCGGTGCCCTTTTTTCTCCGATTTTTTGGGGGGAAGAGTTCCGATTTGTTTCCCTTAAAGTCAACCAACCAAGAAAATCCGATTTTTTGGTCCCATTGAAATACACTGGGCATGATCATGCAAAGGACCAGATAACACAAGGATCAGGTCTGTACTCGGTTGTCTGCCGTCACAGTCGTCAGCCCCGACCGTTTTTTTCGTTGCTGCGCCTATCCAGTTGTTGGCCAAATGTCGTCACAATGTGTGTGAGATGGAGCCTCGGGTCTGAAGATAAAGCCCTGATGAACTTCCCTCCAAAAGTTGTCTATCCCACTGAAGAGACATCCTTCTGTCAATCAGCCAGGGGTTTAATATTAGTCCAGCGAACCCATTACCCATGCGTGCGGAACATTGCCGAGTCTTTCTTGACAAGCACAAGCATACCCAACCCTTGCATCATGCCATATTATCCAATTGGAGGCTTCTTTGAAAACCCATCGGTGGAATTTCCTTTGCACACATTCCATTTCCTAGTTGTGCCCCTTTCACACCTGCCAAATCACGTACCCGCAAAATCCACCGTATGATATGTTGGCTGTTTTCCCCATTGGTTTGCTTGTCTCAAGGTTGCTTTTCCTTTCCAAGAACCCAACTCAAGAATCCCTGGGAATGGGCAACCTGTGTTCCTTACTTCAATGAAACGTGTTCCCCTGTTTGCTGCGTTTTGGGCCTTGTTTAAAAAAAAGAAATAACAAAACACGTGTTCCCTTAACATCAGACACCATGAAGAGTGGTTCTCACCGATATGTTTTTTGGTTTTTCTGTTTGCCACAGAGTTGTTTGCTTGGCTTTTGCAGTGTGTGTCATCACTGGTGGCTCCCAGCCATCCCCTTGCCCTTTGAGCTTTACAGTGTTTAGTGGTAGTTTCCATTTAACCCACTAAACGTTTTTCATTTTTAGCGGGGGATCTGAGGGCAGCCATGAAGTGTGGGTTCTCCACCAGCTAAATGGGTTTTTCCTTCTGTTTGCATGGGCGTTGTGTGGCTTTTGCGGTGCGTGTCATCATCTTCCTTGTAGTTGAGGTAGGTTTCGACTGAACATCAGCCAGGTACAGCTGCCCAAGGCAACTGCCAAGGCAGGGGCCAAGGCCTCAAATCCGAGGGCTCGAGTCGCCTGGAGCCACAAGGTTTTTGGGCCCTTTGGTTTTTGAGGGTTTCCCTTGGGTTTTGAGGGTTTCCATTGGGTTTTTGATGGTTTCCATTGGGTTGTTGGTTTTCCTGAAGAGAAGGATCCCTGGAAAGAGTGGGGAAGGTGCCCCTAGAAGCAAGAATCTGCCTATGAATTCAGGATAAAGGGGGGGGAGGACGATAGGCAAACATCTCTCTCTCTCTCTCTCTCTTAAGCAAGGGCTACTTGGGTGTTCGATTCGCCAAGTTAGTAGGTTGTTGGTATCTTAGGTTATTACGTGTCGTATCAGGCCCCCTAAATGGGGTTAAGCCTGAGCCCAAGTGGCGATCATCACTTGACTTAGCGAATCGAACATCCCGGCATTTATTCCCCCGGCATTTATTCCCCCGCATGTTTAACATGGAACCCCAAAAGGTGTCAACCCAAAACGAGATTCCTCCAACGCATGTGAGTGCAAAAAGCCTTTAGCTCGAATCAATTCTCCATGCCTCGAAACTGGAAGCTTTTCAGGGTATTTTGTGGCGTTTCTTGGAGTCTTTCTGCAGGTATCCTTTTGGACTAGCCTGGTTCTTGTAGTTTGGGGGGGAACCCTTCCTAAACCACCAAACCCAAACCGCCCTTTTCGAGAGCTGAGCTTTGGTCATAGACACAGCCACAGGATCCCACACGAATGCGTGGCGTTGAGACGCAATTTGGCAACAAATGCAGCGGCCGTCTTGTTTCAAGGTTCGGGGGTGCCTACACAATGCTATGGCACACGTGTCGGAGGGTTTTCAACCTGCAGGTCTTTTGAAAGCTGGTACTCTGTGAACTCCTTGGTACGTGTTAAGCTTGCGTAAGACGGGCGCTGGTTTTAGTTTCCATTTAAAGCTGACAGGCAGTTGGAAGACCTTTTTTCGGAAAGTTTGAACAAACCCAAGTGGTTATCCCTGAGTCCAATTTTCCAGAAGCTCTCCGGAGAAAATCTCTGGCCGTGGGGGACCCGTCAGAAAATTTCGAGGCCCGAATGCCTTGCAGTGAATGTGGCCGTGCAGTGCTTGAGGCAATCTCATGAGTTCCAGGGCTAAAGGTCACTTTGTGGGGTTTGGTTGCCATTGTACCTGGAGTCTCCGTGACCCTTCATGACCAACCATGATTTTGGGGTAATGACCAACCATTTTGAAGGGGTCATGGAGACTCCAGGTAAGAACCAACCCATTTTGAAGGGGTCATGGAGACTCACCAAACCGTTGAGCTGTTTGTTTGCCCCATCTTGTGAAGCGAGTGGGGACCCACTTGATGCTCCACTTGGGCTCCGGCTCCTTTCTGAAGACGAGGCTCTGGACGCGGGGGCCGAGCTCGGAGGCTCAGTTTCGCTCAGTTTCGCTCAGTTTGGCTCGCTGGGCTTGTAAGGGGAGAAGAACCAAAACGACCTTTCGCACCACTCTAAGATTATGGTTGAAACCATTTGGGGATTCATCTCCACCAACTTGAGTATCTCATGCAATTTCGCTACTGTGGATGGACAAAATCCATTTCGCACCACTTTGAAACCATGCAAAACCATCACGCTTGTTACGGTATTTAGAGGGAAATCGACTCATGCCAGGGTTTCTGAACAGTGGTGCGGTTTATGGATTTCGCAACCATCCCAGCAACACGGATCTAGCGGGACGACAACCAGATGTATGTTCCAGTCCCCAGGCCGCCTACCCCCCACCCCCCCCCACCCCAATACCCTCATCTATACGAGAAATCGCCAAACAAAACGATTGGTGTTCTTGTAGTTCCCTTTTCACCAAGCTTAAAAGGACACAGTCATATAGTCCCAGTCCCAAGGTTCCCGAAATGTCTGGAATCTGTATGCTGAGACAACTTGCAGCCATTGAGTTGAAAGAGATGAGTGGTGACTATTGGCCAAGGTTCAGAAACTATTTTCGGCTCGAATCTGTATTGCCGCTTCGCTCAATAGCAGCTTGTTTCAGGGCATGATGTCAAGCATGACTACAAAGGGCAGTGTTTGCAATGCCAAACTTCCCCCAAAACGGAGCGATGTCTTTGAACTGACGAATTGCTGCTCCACGGTTGCAGTTGTCTTGCCAGGTTTTAGATACGGCCTGAGATATTTCTTCTTGCGCTGGGCCAAGCAAGAAGCAACCATTGTCCTGGGCCTTTCGCTGGTTTTGAATTGAAGATCTGCCACGCTGGCGCCAGTGTGTTTGTTCTTTATCCCCTATTTGTTTCTCCAGGATACGAGGTCAAGCCTGTTAGAAAGAGTGTATGTGTGTTTAACATTGGGAAACCGGTTTTGCCAAGAATCCTTGAACAAGAAGCGGACTTGGAGTAGTGGGTATATGTTTTTCGCACACCACTTTCAGACGATTCGCTCAGCAAATCAGCCGACTGCATTTGGGCAGAGTGATGTCTGACATTGTTAGGCGTTCTTGGGGCCTTGTCAAAAAGGGGACCTCTGGTCGTTTGCCCTGTCATGATAAGAGCTACCATGCCCCTGGTGACATTGCGCCGAAGCGGCCCATCTGTCGACTTAGCCACCAACACCCTACGATCCCCTGCTGTTGATGACGGCAAGACTTTGACTCAGTACCACATCGTGGACGTCAGTCAGTTGCCACGAAGACACTCTGTGTTTGACTGAGACAGGCAAGCAAGCTGAGTTTTTCGAATGAACTTGATATTGGCAGCATATATATTTCCCACGGGGGTGTCTTTTTTCCCAGAAACGGTGGGGTTTCTTCTGGCTTCCCGTAAAACCACAAAGAAGCCACCTTCAAACAAAGACACACCCCAGTTGCGAATATCCAACCGTGCTTGAGGCGGAAGGCGGAGGCGAAGGCGGCAGCGAAGGCAAAGGGTCAGGCGCGGCATCGCGTGAGTGAATCCGGGAATCCCTTTTAAATCTGGGCCATGCCCCCCAAGTCGTACGAAATACTGTGTTCAGTAGCAAATTTAAAACCCCGTACGCCCAGCGGGGTTGTTGACAAAGCATGCGCCTCCCGCATTTGTATTGCGCCTGGTCGCCGCGTAAGTTCTTGAAGAGCGTGCGACACGCGACAAGCAGAGTGTGAAGCGCAGCCACAATGGTTGCGATGGCCTGCTGGCACTGGTTGGCCTCGGCTTGTCAGGCCCGCGAAGCGTGCGTGCCGCGTGAGCGGCGTGAAGCTAGCGAATTAGGCGGGGCCGCGTGAATCCCAATGCTCTCATGCAATTGTTGGGCGGGAGCAAACGTCTGGCCAAAGACAGGAGAGACGGTGGCTGCGCAAGGGAGGCGCCCGCGGGCCCGGTGTAGTCGCGCTACACGCGCAAGAATGTCAGTTGTGGCGCGCAGGCAGACACGGCGGCTCGGCTGAGAGTCAAATGGAGACCCTTTACTCAAACCAGCTTTGAGCGCTGCAAGGTGTTTTGTTCCACGCTTCCCCCGCAAGAGCTTGCCATCTCGTGAGCCACATGAAGTACCGTCAAAATTACTTCTGTTGAGTTTAGTGTTCGGCGTTTCATTGGTATTGCGAAAATGCACAAAAACCATGGCAAACGATAGGGGACTCTCAAAAAACGATACCCCTGGAAAACGATGGAAACGCTGGAAAACAATAGGGGGCTCTCAAACTAAGTAGCGAAACGGCCGTATGTAAGTAGTTTTGACCGTGTCTCACATGACCGCCCCAGCTCGACAGCGGCCAAGCTTGTTCAGTAAGTCCGCTACATTGTGCAAAACATTTGGGTAGCCTACAGTGCCCTACATAGTATGCCTTTGCCTTGTTGATGTGGTAAATATCCCACATGAATGCATTTCTCAACAGAGCTTGCATGGCATGACTTGGAGTCATTTGCTTGCACTGGGTTTGTGAGAATTTACCTTTAACACATTGACTTGACAGCACACGCAGGCCGGACAGTATGTCACTCTCTTTTGCTTATGGCTGGCCTAACTTGGCACCCACCCACGCTTTGGTGTTTGCGTCGTATCTGCTGTTACGCAGCGACCAAGCAGATTTCCTATTGGCTCGTTTGAAAAAGTGAATAGGTGATTGAGCATGTTCGGATCCCGTTTTTGTCTCACTTTACACGGCGCTTGCGTCTAGCAAGACTGGCTTCAAATGCAACATCATGGGCGAGCTACGCTTGTTGCGCTTTCAGGTAGCATGGCCATGGATGCGGCAAGAATCAGTACCCTAGCGTGGTAAGTAAGCGGGTCTGTCTCAGAATCGGACCCCCAACAAAATGTGAATTCCCAGTGACTCAGATCACAGTGTGATTCTGGGTCCCATGTGCAGAGAAGTGTTCTTCCTTTGGTGCCCTGAAGCCCGATGTGTTCTTGTGTTGAGCAAATCGACTTGTTTCTTTTTAACTAAGTTTGGGCAGCAATATTTATTCATGACCGTAAAAGGTGATCACCTTTTCTTTCCCAAGCCATCAGGGGGAAGTTTGGGGTTTTCATGCTCGTTCGGGTCTGATGCTGAATCCAAACCAACCAAGGGGTGCCATGAGAGGTGCACTCGGCTCAGGACCGCCGGAAAGGCCGGACTTGTCATTGTCGAGAGTCAATTGAGGGCGAGGGATTTCAGAGCTCCCTATAGTCTCTGTACATAAATGTATTTATATATATATATACATATCTAACTTGGGATGCGTGTTGTGATTTAGGGGACTTTCCGCTTAAAACCACACCAACAAGGTTGCCTTTCTGGAGTTCCCCGTTCCCGGGCTTGCTGGTTCTGGGCACACGCATCAAAAGAAATGAGTTTGGCATCAACAAGCAAGTCTTTCAGGATCAAAAACAAAGTATTCCAAATGTAAGGGAGAAGGCAGCTACAACGTTAGTGTCCGGCGCACCCCGGCGCAAAGAGCGGTTAGTAAGTCAGTATCTCGCGCAGGGACGCAGAACAAGTAAGTCATCCAGTTGGCAGGTTAGAGGTTAGCAAGTTAGCTACTGCTGCCACCTACTACTACTACTACTACTACTACTACTACTACTACTACTACTATCACTACTACTACCACGACCGCTAGTGCTACTACTACTCCTACTACCCCCACCACTACTACTACTACTGCTACTACTACTACTACTACTACTACTACTACTACTACTACTACTACTATTGCCACCACTACTGCTACTTCTATTTCTAGTAATTCTACTTCTACTTCTACCACTACTCCTACCACTACTACTGTTATCACCACTACTACCACTACTTCTTCTTCTACTACTAGTATCTACTTCTACTTCTACTACTACTACTACTACCACTACTACTACCACTACTGCTACCACCACGAAGTCTACTGTTATCACCATTACTACCACTACTACTACTACTACTACCACCACTGCTACTACTACTTCTTCTTCTACTACTAGTACTTCTACTTCTACTACTACTACCACCACTACTACTATCACTACTACTACTAGTACTACTACTACTACGACTACTACTACTACGACTACTACTACTACTACTACTACTACTAGTGCTTCTACGTCTACTTCTACTACTACTACCACCACCACCACAACTACTAGTAATTATTTTTTCTGCTGCTACTACTACTACTTCTATTCAATTTGATTGAATTTGAATTAATTTGTTTTTGATCCCTCAGCCTGGCGCTGCGTTGCTGCCCCTGGGCTTGCAGCGTGCAGCGTGCCAAGCGCAATCAGAGTGCGCAGCAAGAGCTTAGTGCACGCAGCATGGCAAGCAAAGCACAGCAAAAGAACGGCAAACCAGAACCAGCAAGCCCACAACACATGCCACATACGCCCAGAACATGTGCCACATCCCCCGGGCGGGACGGGGAGGGGGGGTTGCAGAGACCTGTGCATAGATATACAGATGCATAATTATGTTCCCCTTGAACCACCCCCCAGCAAAAGGAAACTTACTTGCAGCAGGCCCCAAATTGGTGACGTTCAAGCGGCTGAAGGACATACAATCCAGTTTGCGCTCAAGAACACTCAGTGCGCGTAGCGTCCTAGAACACAGGTGGGCTTGTGCGTTGTTGTTGTTGTTGTTGTTGTTTTTTTGTTTGGGGTGTTTTTTTGTTGCTTTGTTTTTTTTCTCAGGGCGCCCTTGTCGGGAGGGCTAAAATCGAAATCCATCATTTTCTGTGTCCCTTATATTTGCCACGTACCCAGTTTTGGATCCTACGTGGGTTACCCAACAGGTTGCCTCACAAACCTCAGGACGGGAACCGGTTGGGACGAAAGATGGTCACCCAACTACTTGAACTCAGTGATTTTATTTATACCTGTATAGGTACACCCTTCACAGACCAACAGGAAGAATGGTTGGTTGCCTACCCCACTAGATCCCAGTTACCAGTATGGTAGTAAACAGTTGTTTTCCTTTAGGCTTTAATATCCATTAGTAAGCCCTTGGTTTACTGGGTCCACTGGGTACAGGAAAAGGGAATCACTGGGGCAAGGCCCTTCAGTGTGCGCGAATTCGAACTCGCCGTCTCGCGAAGTCCAAGGACGAGTTGCTCACCGATGTCCATGTCCACAAAGGGCACCCATGTTAACAATGTGTGCGTGGTTTCTTAAGGGAAACCAAGAGCCAAACAAAAGCACATCCAATTTGGTGGGTCCCTAAAAAAAACACACCCGCTTTGAGGGTTTGTTTGATGGCCATCTGCCCTCCCACCTATTTCACAGGTCCTGGTTTGGACAATTTTCCTTGCAAGGACCCGGTCCTTGTCGGGTTCAATGTGAATTGGTGTGAAAGGGGAACCAAAGGAACACCACTAGTTTTGACGGTCTCCTTTTTTGATACAAAGCCGCCAACATGCACATACTGATGGACGAAATCCAATTCGCACCACCAAAGAAAGCATAGGAAACCATAGTTTGTGGGTATTTGGGTGTGGGTCAAAACCAATGGTACGATTTTGGGGTAGGTGCACCACCCATTTTAATGTTCACTGGGGTACAGGGTTTTGACCCTTGCAACCTCCGTAATTTCAACTTTCGCGGGAGACCCGAACTTTTCGGGGTTTCCGGGCCCAAATACCTTGTAAGCAGTCACTACTTCAAGTCTTTCCCTGCAAAGGGACAAACCAACAGCAGAACAACACAATCTGACAAACAGCAAAATGAAACCCTACCCTCCACCCCCCCTACCAAAAACAGGAAAACAAAACCTAGGTCTCCCAGTAGTGCCCTTTTACCCTTTTTTCTGGGAGGGTTCCCCTCCCAAAAATTACAGCAGAACAGAAATCGGGTACCCTAAGCTCTAACCTCTTTGGAGGACCTAGAAACTGAGACCCGAAACCAACTCGAGTTGCGCCACTGCCCTTTTCATTCTGGGTGCCTGCAGGTCCATATGGAGTTGAGGCTCCTTCCTGAGGGGGTGGGCGATCACCGCTCTTAGCGGATCTTTAGACTTTAACATTTTCCTAACCAGCAAAAAAGTATTAACCTTTAACTTAGCGGATCCTAACCTTTAACATTTTCCTTCATGATTTCCTTCATATTTCCTAAGCAAAAAGTTCTTTGGGCGTTGATCAAGAGGTCCCATGAGCATGGGATGACCAGGGAAGCCACAACAAAAGGTCCAACATGGGAACTTATCCTTGGTCAAAACTGGGGGCCGAGCGGATTGATCATCCTATTGGGAAACAGGGCGATTCCCTTACTCCCCGAAGTCCTATTGAAGGAGCCCATATGGGTGCTTCTAAAGTAGTCTCACTGGGTGAGTTCCGGGTCGGACTTTTGTCACTCTTGGGATGTGGTTGCGAAATCTGGAGGACCCAGCTGTCAACAAGCATCAAACCTGGCAGAAAACTTCAGCTGGAAAGGAGAAGTGCCGGCACAGCCCTTCGTGTTCTTTGTTGATCATTTTGCCAACTCATGGGTATTCCATTAAACCACTAAAAGTTATTCACTTTTAGCAGGGGAGCAGAAAGCAACCGAGCGACTTTAAAGTGCAGACGAGAGAGGGTCTACAGGATTGGCTGGCCTGACCTGGCAGGGATCTGCCAGTCAAGTTGCTTTCACTTGCCCAAAGCCGACCTTTTGACCTTTTTGTTTCCCCTTTATGGTCCTTTTTTTAGTAAAGATCCCAAAGGGTTAACCGTGTTTTTCTGGGTCCTTTGGGCAAGTGAGTTCTCAAGTGCTGCCTGCTTAGGTGGAAAAAGAGTCGATGGCAAGGTGCGAATTGTTGCAGAACATCTTGCGGGAGCTGCGGCGATCTGCGCAAGTGCCGGGCAGTGTGCTTCGAGGAGTACTTTTGGCTCACGCTCTCGTACTCTGGGAACTTCAGACTGAGGAACCTAGGAACCTCCCCCCAAAATCCCCAAAGCAACTCCTTTGGTGCACTGTCAGATTTCCCCGCCCCCCGCGCCAGCGCCCGTGCGAAGCCACGAGTGACCGACTTAGGCCAAGCTTCCTTCAGGCGCGCACCCTGGTTCGGTGCCGGCGACTTTGCAAGGTGGTTACCCGTGAGTTTCTGGACTTTAATCAATTCTAGGTCCCCCAGTAGCGCTCTTCTCTCCATTTTTTGGTTGGGAGGGTTCCCTAAAATAGACTACAGAAAACAAAAACAGGTACCCTTATTCTAACCTGTCTACTGGAGGACCTACACTTAGTTATTGGGAATTGGGAAGCCCATTTGAGTGGCAAACCATCAGTTTGGACTTTGTTTGAAGGAATGACACAGGAACCCACCATCAAATCCATGTGAGCACCGCTCAGTATTTACTGCCGTGTCCAACACCGAACTTTCAAACGTTTGCTTTAACCTTGTAAGACCCTGGTAATCGAACAATCAGGTTAGCCATCATCTACGGGATGATAGACTCACCAAGTTATATACCATAAACGGGTTACGCACCGATAGCGACATTAGCTGTGGCTCATGCTGGAGAATTCCTCACCCCCAAGAGGTGCCACACTCCCCCCCCCCTTCGGATTCAGGAATCGTCCCGTTGATGGGGGTCAGGGGAAGGGGGGAAGCGCTTGGCATCCTTTTTGAGGGAAACTGGCAAGCAGAAAGGGGATAAATACATTGGATGCACGAAATCCTCCCTGGAATGATGGTTCCCTGCAAATACCGACGAACTATGGGTTTCGTCCATCCACAGTTTAAGTTTATTTTCCAGCCACCTCATTTTTAGACTCAGACAGGGCCGCTGATCCTGAATGCTGGTGAGTGCTTCTTTCCATTTGCGAGGTGGCAAAGGACACAAAAGAGAAGCTGTGGAGGCGTGATTGGAGCGAAGTCTACGGGGGGTGATGGCCTTGAACTAACCTCAAAGAGAGAAGCATTACAGCTTTCACAGGAAGATAACCCCGAGAACCAGTTGCCGAATCTTCCATAGTTTACACATTTACGCAAGGGCCAACCATGTTGGTCTTTGTTTCCATTTACCTGCCCAGAGGCTCTTGGCTTAGTCTTTCAATGGAAGACCCTCTGCCTCCATTAGACCCTCTTCGCCTCCAAAGGCGTGATAGTTGACCGTCGTACGCCCGCGAAAGCAACCCACATGTATCGATACGGGCAGGTTGCGTGCTCAGCCGGGTAGTCACGATTTGGCCTAAGGTTCCCCAAAGCGAATTGACCTCAAATCACCTTTTGGTTTCCGGTCATTCTGGGAAACCGAGCTAGTGTATCGATTCCTCAATGGGTCCATTGAACGAAAGCACTTCCTTGGGCTTTCCTACTTCTCGAATGGCTTATGCTGTTGTCCGGTTGCCCCTTGAACGACAAAGGAAGCCAAGCATTGGCCAGGAAGCGCCCCAAGGGATAAACATGGTGTAAACATAAGTTCTAGGCACGAGCCTTCAGAAGATTCACATGGGAACATACCTTCAGAAGGCGTTTCCTCAGGGTTCCTTCCCTCCATTTAAAGAATAATTGACTCAGTTTAGATGACAATCCTGCACGTAGCTAAACAATGGTGGTTACTTTTTCCCAACCACGCAGGGTAAAAGACGGCGTGCCAAGGAAAGCAGCCAGATCCCTGTCCACCTGCCTCAAAACCCAGGGGGTCAACCCCCGTTAAAACTATGCAGTTAGGTCAATGTAATCAGCTTTGCTTACCTTTCAGGCTTGTCATCATCTAAACTGGGTCTCCTTAGGTCAAGCATTCTTTTAATAACGACTCGCAACCCTAGGGGTTGTAATGGCACCCAAAGGAAACCCGAAGCCATTTTGGGGGTCCGATTCCTAAAAGACCCCAACTTGCTGGTGCTCAGGGAATGAGGGAACGCTGAAAAAACCATCCAGGTGGTTTCCTTTACGGGGATTTTCTGGATTCATTCTTACATTCCCTGCCTATCGCACCAGCCAGCCAAAGCACCTACCCCGAGGCTCCTGACTCTTTCCATGGAAGACCCTCTGCCTCCATTAGACAATCCAGGGTGCTTGGGACGTCTCAAAACCAGGTTGTTGAAGGCCCATCAATCGGGAACCGCTGTGTACTCCAAACAAACATATTTATCTAAGACTCTTTGTTTCACGTTTAGTCTACCTGGAGTCTCCATGACCCCTTAAAAATTAAAGGGTCCTTAGGGAGACTCCAGGTACCAGAACATATAAAATACTTCTGCAACAGCCTCTAGAAGAAAAAAAATCGGTGCCCTTCTGGCTCGGATTGCCACTTGCTCTGGAGTTCGCTTCGATTGCAGGAGAAGCGGACAGGCGCAGGCCGGGCGCTCGGGCGCGAAAAAGGTTGGAAACTTGTCATGGGACGGCTGGGGTCCTGGAGGTTGTACCTGGACCCTGAACATTTCTCTTACATGGTATGGGTAGTTTGAGGGAGGTACCTAAATACAGTCAACATTTCTTTGATGGGAAACACTTGATGGTTCCTGATAGTCACTCCGAATGGTTTCGGGTGTTTCCCTTTACCTAGAGTCTCCTTATAGGACCCCTTAAGAATGGTTGGTCACCCCTGAATTTCCGGCAACCAACCATTTCTCAAGGATCTTTAGGGAGACTCCAGAGCCTTTCGCCCGGGGTGACTTTGGTATGGGCAAGGGCTCCGAGGCCTGGGATTCGTCGCAGGAGAACTCCGGAACTCAGTGTTCACGTTGACGAGGACAGGCGTTTTTTTTTGTGTGTTTTTTGGTTTATATATATATATTTATACAATTATTACTATTATAATTACTATTATTATTACTATTATTATTATTACTATTACTATTATTAGTATTATTATTTTTATTATTATGATTATTACTATTATTTTTATTATTATGATTATTACTATTATTTTTATTATTATGATTATTACTATTATTATTACTATTATGATTATGACTTATTATTATTAGTATTAATTATTATTAATTATTATTATTTTGAGATACTGTGGATGGGTCCTCGAAATCCATTTTGCACCACGAAATGAAACCATGGTTGAAACCGTTGTTTGCTGGGATTTACAGGGTAATCATCATTCCAGGGTATATGTCCCAGAAATGTACCCAGGCCTTTTCCCCCCTATTTTCGGCTTCCGGTTATTGAAAATGCCAGGCAAAACGTTCTAGGGGGACCCCGTTTCGGTTTGAATGTGAAGCCAAAAGGAAACGCGTCATTTTGGGAGTACCCCCAATGTTTTAAACTCCTGGTTGATTACGAGGAGGGTGTCCGCTAAACGAGTCATTTTGGGCAGTAATGTTGACCCCAAATTACTAAACCCTGGTTGATTACGAGGAGGGTGTCCCCTTTCAGACCACTTCCGGAAAGAACACTCGCCCATTTCGCTCGGACAGGTTTCTCAATGTTTAGATTGCACTTGTTTGGAGACCAACGAAATGCCAACCAAAAACATATATATATATATCCCATGGTTTGTTTCTTCTGTTTTTTAGTGATCCCAAGATGAGTGGTGTTTGCTTTTGGTTTCCCATTGAGACCCAGCCTAACCCCTCAACGGGGCGCGCCGAGATGCCGAGCGACCAAGGCCGCGGTGCCAATGGAGCCCGGAAGGACGCCGAAACGATCTGGGCTCACCATTTACTCGCTGGTCTCCGATTCCTAAAAAAAACAACAGACCCAAATGGCCCTCTTGGAATCGGCAGGAACCCTATGGAACCGCCTTCATTTTGAGAGACGGGATGTTCAATTCCTATTCGTGGGGCTTCAGATCACTTTTGCCGGGAGCCCTGAGGCCTTTTTCTTCTGGTGGCAACCCTCTAGGGTTCCTTGCCCCATTAACAGAATGGCCCAAGAGGACCCAATTTCAATGACAGTCCCGGCTCAAACTTGGGATTCCTACACCGGTTGAGTCAAATGCCCTGAGCTCCACGCCAGTTCCGAGACTCGGACCGTCCAGCCACATAACGCCACTTTTCGGGTTGGGAGCATTTTAGTGGTAGACCCAAAGTTCAGTTATGTATCAAAGAAGTTGCCGTCCAATTGAAATGAACATCGCTATATTTGTCCATTGGCTTAAGTAAATGCATTGGTTTGCCTTCAACCATATGAAGTTGCCTTCCATTTGCAGAAATGAATGTTGGCTCGCTTCCTCAGCGGATCTGCGGGACACAGTGTGTCCCGCAGATCCGCTCAGGAAGCGAGCCAAAAGGGCTCCATGTTGAGGATGGGCCATGGGCTGTGGCAAAAACGTCTCTTCGCCTGCAGGACCAATGGCATAGCAAAGGCTCCCAAGGCGGGAAGGGTTTCCAGCAAATGGGAAGCCCAGAAACTGGTCATGGACGGTGAATGGGGTATGCCCGTAAATCTGGGGCCTTTTGTCATAGTCAACTTGGTGGATTTACGGCTGCAACGGTGCACTCAATAAAATCTGGAGGCGTACGTGATATGCTTAATTCTTATGGATTTAAGGGTGAACTCAATATGATTAAGGGCGAACTCAATATGATATATGTGTTTAAAGCAAACGATAAGTTTGGTGTACCCTGGCTTACTTGAGGCTAGTGGTTTGGGAGTTGGCCCCCTTTTGAGCTTGTTTTTGCACGGGTTTTAACTCGCTAGGTGGCTTTGGGAGAAGAGTCAAGGAGTTTAAGCACTGCTTCGCAAGTTAGCAAGTTCCTTACTGATTTGTTCCTTTCCGCCTCTCAAGCCTGGTTAGCTGATCCAGAGCCATTCTACGGATGGACAAAACCCATTTGGCACTCAACATTTGCAGGGCTTCATCCACAAGTTTTGCCGGATTTTGTCCGTTGCAACCTAGTGACTCCTGGGCTTGTCAGGAGATGCCCCCCCCAAACTGCGGGACTTAGGGTATCACCCTCTCATGTTTGGTGATTGTATAAGATATGTACTTGTTGTGGCTTCGGCATGTCAGGTTTGGGCAAAACTTTCTGGAGTCCGTGTTCATTTGGGAGCGATGCAGAAAAATGAGCTCTAAGTTTTTCCCCCAAAATCCAGACTCACTTCAATTTTCTCATGGTCTGGGGAGACATTTCAAGAAGTTAACCTTTGATCCCAGCGAGTCGTGCAAGTCGTTTTCCTAGCCAAAGCGTTTGCCATGCGGGGTCAAGACGATGGTCAGTTCCGCCCCAGCCGCCCCAGCCGCATTTCGTGCCTTTGACCCCAAATATGGACAACATGCGACCATTTCAGCCTAGCGCTCAATTTCTTGACCCCCAAATGTTAACCATTTTTCATATATACAGCAGTGTCTTTTTTGAGGGATACCCAAAAGAACGCCACACCATATATCAGAAAAGGGGAACACACCCATATACATATATATAAATATATCAGAAAATGGGATGCCATAATATGTCCCATGCATGTACACCCATATATACATTTATATTTTTGTGTACGATACATACCATATGTATATATTTATGTATACCATATACACCATATATATATATATAAATATATATATATATATATCACACCCATATATACCATGGCATGGGGTACCCTTTGGCAGCTTCAACTGCTCGCTCCGAAGTCTCTCGCAGGCTGGTGGCCACAAGCGCGACAGGCGCAACAGCACAAGAAAAAACTCCTGGCGCGCTCGTTTTGGATGTGGTCAACCTGAAAAGTTTACTCCAGCGTGTTTTTGGGTGGTTGTCACGTGTTTGGACCTTTGTCGTTCTTTTGTTGTTTTTGCAGCTGTGTATGACCTTGTTCAACTGTTTAGCATCTTTTTGTTGACATGAACATTGTTCAACCTTTAGGCTTGTTTAACTTTTGGCTGTTTTTTTGTTTAGCATTTTCCCTTTGCCAGTATACGGTTTAAGCTTTTTGCAGTCTGCTGCAATCAATCAATTGGTTGCCATTTAACCTCAGGTACAGTTGGTGGTTTAGATTGGTGGTGTGGATTGAGATTTGAACAACTTGTTCTTGTTCTTGTTGAGGGTAAACGGGAAACCCCTGAAGCACCCAGCCACCGATTCGGCTCTAAGCCACCCTTTTCGGGGGGGAAGCTGACAACCTCAATCTTCTTTCGCGTTTCACGGTTTCTTGG